>ML826017.1:6613-41997 GCA_009831015.1 Picea engelmannii | reverse complement strand
CATATCGATAGGCAGCACCGAGTGATGAGATGTCCAGGAAATCCATTTCAGTTTGGATGTATCTGTGTAGAGCCCCACGGTATTTCAGAACCAAATGTCGTTCAAAGTCTTTGATACCTAGCTTGGTGCGCAAGGTATGGAAGATATTGGTGAACTCCGGAACTGATTGGCCCCTCTCTTGCCGCAGTTTGGTCCATCTCATGTACTGGTCCTCATAGTTGCCAACAGGGTAGTATTGTTCCTTTACCGCATCCACAAAAAAATCCCAAGTGGGCTCGGCCCCATATATTCCAGAATCCTCTGTGGAACTCTACTCCCAGTAAGTTTCCCACCAATGATTGACATGGGGGAGAGCCTTAAGGAGTGCGAAGGTGATCTTTTCCTTGTCGAAAAAATTATGAACAGAGAAATAACCTTCTAGCAGATTTAACCATTTATCTAGGGCATCTACATCTATTTGACCTTCAAATACGGGAATATCAAAATTAACCTGCACCTTGAAAGGCGAGGTGCCTCCAAAGTGGTCGCTTGATGAAGAATTGCATGTGCTATCGGGAGGCGTTGAAGGATGTGGGAAAAATTCTCCATCATTTCGTCCCTCTGTCGCGTGAGAGCTTGCTCAAGCAACAGACTGATAGGATCGTCTGCTCTGTCGTTTTAATTTTCTTCCGCCATTGAGGGTTTCTTGGGTGTGCGAGAGCGATTGTCCTCAAGAGAGACAAGATCGATACCAAACTTGCTATACTCAGACCTCGTCGGGGACATGCACTGAAAACGATCAAGAGTAGCCTGCTCTGATACCACTAATCCGGATTATTTTCGGCACGAAATGAGAGCGGAGATATAACACAGAAATACTCAGAGATATTGCAAGAGAGACAAAAATATAACAGATATATAGCGGAAATATAACAAGAGTCACAGATATACAGTAATACACGATTACTATTAATGAAATAAATGTACAGAGACTGTAAAATACAGAGTGAAAAACTCGCTAGAATGGTGATAGCTTATCTCTGAGAAGAGATGTGACGGCTACTCACATCCGTGAGAAGATGATTATTACAATGAGGCTCTAAGGGCCTTTTTAACATAAGTAAAATCCAAAACCCTAACGCCGGAAGATGAAAAGCCAAAAGGTTTGTGGGCCCCGATGGGGGTAGTTGATACATCAACTTCCCAGGGGCGTAACTTTTGCATACGATCTCTGTTTGGGGCGCTCAATAGCTTGTTGGAAAGATATATCCGAGAACTCCAACTTTTAGGTGAGAAACATCAATCTACGATCCATGTTGCTCCTCGTTTTCTCAAAAAACATCATTTAGGGCCTCAAAATGGCCCCGGAAGTTAAAAACTACTAAAAATAGTAAATTACCAAAATTGCCAAAAACATGTTTTGGGCCAGTTGGAGAAGGTGGGTGGCCACCAATATCCACCTAGATCAATAATGGGAACCCATGGTAGGTAGAAATGGGTCGTGTTCTCTTTCCCATAAATTATGCACATCATCATGGCTATATACATGAATTGTGGTTCAAGCAATGAGATGGAATATACGTCATGAGATTCAGCTCTGAATTTTTCAAGGCGTGAACACCAGTCTTTGATCAGGTCGGAAAGACTTTTTCCAAACTGATCACACTCCTTATTACTAAAATTCTCTAGAAAACTGGAATTATAAATGAAGTTTGATGTTGCAGACAATTTATACATGACCTGTATGTGTTCGGGTTGAAACGACCCAACAGCTTCTTTCTGAGAGTTGAATATCATTTGAGTCGGGATATCTACATGATCCAGCGCCCATTTAATCATGTTGGTGTAAGGTAAAACACTCGGCCTAGTTTCTATCTTATGCATTTATGCTTGAGCGATAATCTTGTATTTGGTAGATAAGTTATCCTTTTCATTGTCGCTTGAGTCATCAGGACAATTTACCACTTCGTATTGTATGGTGTTGAACACATATGTCTAGGTTTTAACCGTGCTTATACTTCTGGGCGAAGTATCAAAAATAACGTCTGTGTTCTAGCCAGAACTTTCACCAGCTGCTTTAGGCGCTTTTCGTGGGGCCATGATATCAAATTCAAAGTTCGGTTACCTGTTACAGAGAATGAGAATGCAGAAAACCAGTTAATTCGCTAAGCCAACTCTAAGAAAACAAGAAAGTGATTTAGAACTAAAAATCCTTGTTGCCTTAAACACATAAACCATGTGTATACCTTCACTGACAACGCGTTTAATTCCTTTAATAAAAATATTTGGGTGTTAAAATCTGATCGTATTTGGAATCATTTCCCTAAATCAGATATTAATCTCATTTATGGTCGATATCTCGGGAAAAGCGCAAAATTTGAATGTATCCGAGGTAATTTTGAGCAATAGATTAATTAGAGTATAATCTTCATTTAGTACCTTAATTAATCAAACCTAACACTTAATCAAGTTTCGGCGTTTCGGGTCTCGAGGATCTTTAAAGCAGTTTAAACTAAGAATTACGAAATGCGAAGTCGCGACGGGTTTTAATTAACTATAATCATACTTAACACTCTTGATTAATCGTGATTAGTTTTTAAAATGTCAGGGTTTCGGGTATCGGGACTTCAAATCCTTTATATGTGAGAGAATCCTGAATCATGAAGTCGTGACGAGATTTACTCTTTTTTAATCTTACTTAATCGTTAATGAACCCGGCTTAACATTTAAAATTTTCGTGAGTTCGGGTATCAGGACTTCGAGGATGCTCAATATCAAACCTTCGCATTTTGCGAAACCCCGACTCCCGAAATTTCAAAAGCAAACCTTTATATAGATTGATTCATTAATTAAAAAGGTGGCTCCACAATTTGCTAAAACGTTTAAACCTTTGGATTGATCGGAAGACTTCATTTCGATGGTGATTATCTAAGTGCATTTTCGTGCTTTTTATTTGAACAAAAATGAAAATTATTTTTAGTCAAAGTTTTTTAGAAAAATATATCTATGTTTCAACATAGGCTCCATCTAGGGATCTCGTCTCCTTGCGGGATGAGAAGAACATGTAGACCGAGTGCCTTTATTGGGTAAATGGAGTCATTATTGCAGCTCTGTGAAACACATTCTGAAGAAAGCACAAACAGGATTTTAGGATTTCATCCTTAATTTTGAAAACTCTCAAAACTAAATCATTTGGTGATCTTGAGTTAGGCTTATGATAGTTTTCCTTTCCTAAAACTGACTTCGGATTTGTATAAGATAATCAAAACAGCCTTAATCGTTCTACCTAGCTTTATTTGATTTTTTTCGCATCAAGGTGAAGTAATTCCAATATTTTAAGTTAGGGAGTCCCATTAACTTAGAATATAGATCTAGCCAAAAAGAGAAATAGTTACCAGAGCATCTTGTAATTCATTTATAACAGCTTATCAGATATGTAGACATTGCTCCACTGCCAGCGAGCCTATTCAGTACCCTGGTGAAGTGATCAGATTTCCCACATTGAATTTCCTTTCACCACTTCAATTCATAATTTAGCATTTAAATGCTGAGATGAGGGAAATCATTTAATGAATTTCCTTTCATCATCTCTCTTGGACTAGATGGGGGCAATCATTTTATGAATTTCCTTTCACCATCTGTCTTGTTTTAAAACATGAAGTGGGGGCAATCAATCGGTATGCAATATACCTAGGAAAATATATGTTTATAATTTAACAACAGAGGTCTGTCAACTCACTTTAATTGCTCTAGACTAATCCTCTTCTGACCTTCAAACATATTTGCCTTCAGGGAAGTTCTCAAGGGGAGTTCTTATTATATTTTTTAGGGACTTTCCTTGAGCGAAACTAATCAGTTTAATCCTGTTAGAACGACTAAGAGAATTAGGATTAACCTAGACATACTTACAGTTTAGTTAAAGTTAGAGGAATTATAAAACCTTTACCTGTTCTCGTTTTGAAGATTTAGTTTATGAGTTTCCAAAGTTAAGGTGAAATCTTTCTCCTCTATGAAGCTCATGAGATGATATCAAGAATATTGTGAAGAAATAGCTCGGACATGAACATGGGAAAAGAAAGAGGTTTCAGTTGTTCTGTTGTACAATCAGTCTTAAACGAGTTTCTTACTCAACTCTCGAAACTTTCCCTTAAATTTTTTTTATTGCTCATGTTTCATATATTTTCTTTTTCTTCTTTTTTTGTTCAGAGAAAAATTTGATAATTAAAAATTTATTTTCATTTCTCTGATTAAAGGTTTTGGTGATGATATTAGTAAACATAAGATTATTGTCTTACTCATTAACATATCATGGAAAATTTTAACTTGAGTTTTTAAGACAGAAATTCATACCTCAGTAGTTGTTTATACTTCTAGCCAAGCAGACTGTTAGTTTATTACCTGTTTTGAGAAACAATTAACGTGAGTATCTATGCATGTCACCTTTTTTATATCTCAAGTCTCTCAGCTTATCAGCAAGTATCTTGCAATAAGATAAGCATGTTATCTATCAAGAACTCTAGCAAATTAGAAACCTTCTTATTGCATTTTTTGATATATATATATATATATATATTTTAAATGGCCGACCTTTTGTATTTACAGCAAAAATAAAAAATAAAAACTTACTGAAAGAAAGGTAACTATAAACAAAACATGAGAACAAACCAGTATATACAATGAGAGTTCGGAGACATATTACTGCATGAAGTGCTTGAGGTACCTCCCATTGATAGGGGCGTTAAGAATTTTTTCGTTGAGATTTTCTAACAAAAATGCATTATTTCCCTCAGAAGATGTAATTTTGTATGGTCCGCACCAGATCTGATCAAACTTACCTTGTGTCCCAGCATCTTCTTTTCTAGCTTCCCATTTTAGAACCAAATCACCAGGGAGAAATTCCTTGTCTTTAACTTTTCGGTCAAATAAGGCTTTCATATTATCTTGATATTTCTGTAGCTTTTCATTTACTTCAGCCCTATTTTGTTTAATTTCAATCAATTGATCTATCCTCCTCGTAATGTCATTTGGCTCTTCTCTTGAGTCTTTCCAGAGCTTCATTACTGGCAGTGCTAGATTTATGGGTAAAATGATGTCGGTACCATATACCATCTGAAATGGAGACATTCTGATTGACCATTTTGTGCCTATCTTGTTAGCCCATAAGGCATATTTTAAATGCACATGCCATGCTTTCTTATTTTCGATCAGTACTTTCTTAATTATAGTGATCAGGATTTTGTTAAATGACTCAGCTAATTCATTGCCCTTTGGATAGTAGGTCGTGGAGTGACCTAGCACAATGTTATACTTTTGGAAAAAACTTATCATGGCCATGGATTTGAAGGCCCGAGCATTACCAGTAACTATTTTTCGAGGACAGCCAAATCTTGATAGAATATTCTCCTCCAAAAAATTGATCACTACTGCGTCTGTTGCGTTTCGCGTAGGAATAGCTTCCACCCATTTAGTAAAATAGTTTGTAGCGGTCATAATCCATTTATGTTGAGCACTCGAGTGTGGATGGATTTCTCCAATAAAATCAATACCCCATTGCTGAAACAGAGTTTCAGTTTTAACTGGAACTAAAGGTAATGCCGGGATTTTTTGCTTGCCTGTAAACAACTAACAAGGATTACAAGTTCTGACTTTAGTGTTTACATTAGTGAATAATTTCAGCCAGTAATACCCAACTCTTAAGATTTTATAAGTCGTTTCCCTCCAAGCGTGGTGTCCTCCACACACTCCCTCGTGGAATTCATTTATAACTTTTTTCTATTTCAGATTCTACTAAACAGCTCAGTAAGAATCCTAGGGGGTCTTTCCAATACAATTGACCATCTATAATACAATATTTTACAGCATGTAACTTCAATGTCCTAGATTTAGATGGGGTTAGGTCGTTGGGGCACTGAAGGGTGAGTAAATAAGAAACAATGTCGTGGTACCAAACTGAAGAAGATAATTTTTCTAGAATTTCAGTTGTGGGCACATTGACATCGAGTTCGTCTATCTCTAAAAATCCTTCGTTCTCTAGTAGATGATTTATTCTGAGTGCTTTTAGATTTGAATCGGCCAACAATTTAGCCAAGCCCTGACCTTTAATATGTTTAGTTGGTTTAACTTTTAGGTCGAACTCCTTAATTTTGGCTAACCATCTGCCTCTCCTTCCATCGTTGTCGGGTTGAACCAATATATCCTTAACATAACTGGTAGGTACATAAGAAATGATATTTGAATGTAGTACATAGGTTCTGAAAGATTTGAGGGCTTTAACCATTGCATAAGATTTCTTTTCCAATATGTCATATTTTATCTCATCATCTCTGAGACTTTTACTAAAGAACGCAATTGGCTGCTCAAAACCCTCATCATTCTTCTGTAACAATACGACTGCAATAGTATGCTCAGAAGCAAAAGAAAAAATCAAAAATTATTTTAAATAATCAGGACTTTCCAGTACTGGTGCTTCACCTATGACCTTCTTAATGTGTTCGAATGACGCCTTAGCCTCATTTGTCCACTTTACCTCACTGTCCTTCTTAAGCATATATGTAATCAATTTTACAATTTCAGCGAAATTCGGAATGAATCTTCTCAAAAAAATTATTTTCCCTAAAAATGATTGAATTTCTTTCCTATTCTTGGGAATATTAATAGTATCTATTGCTTCAATTATTTTCAGGTCAATTTTAATTCCATCCCTAGACACTATATGGCCCAAGAGTTTACCTTCTTGCATTGCAAAATGGGATTTCTTGGGATTTAGAGACAAACCAAACTTGTGACATTTTTCGAAAGTTTGCTTGAGGTGTACTAGATGTTCTGCATCAGATTTAGAAAAAACAGTTAGATCATCAAGATAAATAACAACAAACTTATCTCTTTCGCCAACGAAGGCGATGTCCATAGCTCGTTGAAAAGTTTCTACTACATTCATTAAACCGAAAGGCATTTTGTCATACATAAAGGTACCCCACGGAGTAGTGAACGCAGTTTTCTCTTTATCGTCTTGATGGACTGCAATTTGATTGTAGCCTGAAAATCCATCAATCATAGACATTATGTTAGCTCCTACTACTTTCTCTAAAACATGATCCATTTTAGGCAATGGATAATTTTCTTTGAGTGATGATCTGTTTAGATTCCTGAAGTCTACACACAGTCTGATTTCACTATTTTTCTTTCTTACTGGAACTAAATTATCTACCCACTCAGAGTATCTGAGTGGGACAATGATCTTGTCGTCCAAAAGCTTCTTTACTTCTTTCTCTATCACAGGCAGCAATATAGGGTTAATCTATCTGAGTATTTTCCTGAATGGTTTGACACCTTGTCTCAGAGGAATTTTGTGTTCCATTATAGTGGTGCCATAAGTTCTTAATTCATCATAGGACCAAGAAAAAACATCTTTATATTGTCTAAGCAACTCAGCATACTTACTTTTTATTTCAGGAGGAAGGTACTTAGATAATTTTACCAACCTAGGATTTTCTTTGGTGCCTATATCGCAATCTTCAACCTCTTCTGGTTGAGGCTGTAAGGTGGACTTCAAAGGAATGTCGTCGTGATTAAATAACCTCTCTAAGGGGATCAAGCCTCTAGGGATCTGATTATTTTTCAAAATAAGCATACGATGATTAGCAATCTTATCTTGAAACTCTTGAAGATCCTCCCCTTCCTGCATGATCCAAGCGGGGTCATTTTGATTTTCTTGGTCGACATGTGTTTCGGCAAAGTCATCCACCATTTCTAAAAAATCTTGATTTGTTCATCATCCTTGAAAACCTGCCAATGTTGTATATTATTCGGTATGGAAGTTCTATGTCTCATCTCTATATGGTATTTAAGTTTTAAACCATTGGAGGCGTAAAAGTTGAGGCCGCTTTAGCCAATGAATCTGCCCGTTGATTCTCAGTTCTAGGGATATAATGAACATTTACCGATGAGAAAAATAATTCAATTAGATCCCAGGCACAATTCCTATAAGATCTCAATCTTGGGTTCTTAGCCTGGTATTGACGATTAATTTGCTTTATGATCAGTTCAGTGTCACCATAGACTTCTATGTTCTTAATATTTAATTTTCTAACGGCTTCTAATCCTAAGACTAGGGCCTCATATTCACATACATTGTTAGTATAATCTATGTCCCACTGTAATCTATAAGAAAAAGGAATGATGAACTCATCGTCGGGTGCCACAAATAGTACTCCAGCTCCTACTCCTTCACAAGATGAAGCATCGTCAAAATACATTTTCCAAACTCCAGAACTATATACATCTTTACTTATCTTTTCTTCTTTTTATTTTTTTGTACAATTTTATTCTATACATACATCTAAATCATCATCAATAGATAAAATACAATTCTCTAAATCTTGATCGGCAATGTAAACAGGATAGTTATTTGGGTTCAGAGGATCACTTACCGTAAACGCCAACCTTGTTTCTTTGTACAATCGTGTGAACTGTCCTCTGAAGATTGGGATGGTGGCATAAGTCATGTCAAGTTGGAGGGATCCTCCTAGTTTGGCACCCCAAGACCTAGATAATAGCATGCCATACTTTGGGGTTATGTCAGCAAGAACCACGTCCATCAGAACACTTTTAACAGGAATCTATGCAAGATTGACTACTAAATCTTTTGTCATACCTATACATTTAACTTTTCTCGAATCGAAAGAATACAAGTCTCCATATGGTCGAGTGATTTCGAGCCCAAGTCTATCCATAATGGCTTTAGGCATTACATTGTGAGAGGCTCTAGAATCCAACATGCAATTGTGGAGTAGGTGATCGTGCACAGTTAGTGTGATATAAAAAGGGACGAAGGTATCTCTGGCACCTTCGAAATGTGGACCAAAAATTATATTAGGCTTATCGTCTTCTAAGTTTATAACATCAACCTGACTTTCATTGTCTGAAAAATTAATTATTTTAACGATTTTCTTTCTATACACTGGATTTTTTGCCAGTTCGACCAGAGGTATAGGAATTTTGATTTTATTGATTTCATTTTCTAGACTGGAATTTCCCGTTGTTTTATCAATTTTTGTAGTTTGGGATTCTATTCCCTTCTTTTCAGTCTTATTTATTTGTGATGTTTTTGTTTCAGCCACAAGAGCCTCCGCTTTCCTTGTGTTAATAACTAGTGTTTCTACTGGCTTTGTCTTAGTAGACTGTGTGTCAGCAGTCTTGGTTTTAACAATTTGTTTTTCAGTAGCTTTTGAAGTTGCTTCGTCTGTTTCCCCTCTCGGGAGGATTTTCTTCGATGGGGAGGTTCTGATATTCTTGTTTCTAGGCCTTAGATTGTATTACTGTTGGAGTTCGGCCATTATATTATCATCGATTCCTTGATAAGTTGAATCCTCTGTAATATTTCTATTCTCGTCATTTTCAGACCTGTATTCCATATTTAAGGATTTTTCATAATCTTGTCTCATCAAATAAGGTTCTTGATAATCATCACCAAGATTATTTATATATTCTTCTAACTCCTCAAAATTTTGCATGTCTTCTCCTCCTATAAATTTTTTAGTTTTGAAGGGGGTTTGAATTTTTTTATCTTCATTCTTAATTTGTCTTTTTTGTATTTGCGGGTTAGGATTCCTTCTAAAATCCTTTCTAGGGAACTGATCATTCTTTGATTGGTCTAATTCCATTCTCGAGATTTTATTCGATAATTCTTTAATTATTCTCGCTATGTCATCCATCTTATCTTCCAAAGACCTCCCAGATCCAAAGGGTCCCGCTTGTTCTCTGTACCGTCTAGTTTCTTTATTTCCCGTTTCAAATTTTGTTTTTAACTTTCCCAATGCCATCATGTTTGATTCGATTTCTACATCGTCATCCTGCATTTTAGTGAGAACAACATATCTCCTTTCTCACAACAGTAGAGCGAAATCTGGATCAAAAGCCCCAGTAAAAGTTACTTTTGTTGTAGGTTGGGAAGGTTTAACCTCAACTGGAATTTTATTATATAATTTATTGAATCTTTGGGTAAACTCAAGAACTGATTCTGAGTTTTTCTTTCTCAGAGCCCCAAACTCGGTTAGATAATAGAGATGATCTTTCCTTTCCCCCCATTGTCTAATAAAATCATTATCTAACTCATCATATGATCCTATGGACCCTGCTGGGAGTCCTCGGAACCAGGTTCTCACCTAACCTTCGAAAGTCTAAACGAGAAGCCTCGAGTAAACGTCCTCGTGCTTTAGGCCAAGGATATCAGCAAATTGGTCAAATAAATTGATGTGTTCGGTGGCAGTTAAATCTCCCTCTCCAGTAAACTTCGGCAGATTTTTCATATAATTTTCAGGTAGATCATGAAGAGGGACTGGGAGGACCAAAGGGGCATACCTAGCAGCTACTTTGGCAAATATTCTAGGAGGTGGGGGTGGTACTTGACCACCCCCTCCTCCCCCGGCAGCACCACCTCCTCTTGTTGCAGCCATTGATAACTTAGAGGGTGAAACTTGGATATTATAGAGAATACTTTTAAGGATATGTGGTGACCTTTCGGTTACGTCTGGATAAAGCGAAATGGTTTCAGAGAAATGACCGTCGGGAGACAGGAAATTTGAAAAATAGGGAACTGGAAAAAGAGGATTGGTTTCTTCGGACTCAGAGGATGTGTGCACAGGAGAACCAACAGGAGTCGAGTCATTGTATACAGTATATTCTTCTGAATTTTGAGAGGTTGTAGACTGAATTTGTGAAATTGTTGAAACGCCAATCGAGGAAGGAAGTGAGATAGATCTTTTACCTCTATTGGTAAAGGAGACAGTTGGAAAAGTTTCGGTTTTAAAATCGGGTAACACCAACTCAGGTTCTAGGGTTTCGTTTCTATCGATGGATGTTTCTCCGAAAAGGAGTTCAAGTAAATCCTTAGTATTTGACTGTTTGGATTTGGGTTGATAAATCTTACTCGATGATGAAGCAGCCTGTTTAAGGTATCTTCTTGTTTTCAGAAGTTTTTCAGGATCATAGACAGGGGAGGTATGCTTATCGTCTGGATTCTTTCTAGTATTCTTTCGATTAGAATCCAATTTACTAATCGTGGAGTCGCCAAGTGAAGGATAAAAATAGCCTTATAAAGTGTTCGATCTTTGTTCACTGTCAAAGAAAGAAACCTATCGATGTCATTCTTCCCAGCAAAAAATAACTTCGTTTCTTCGTTCTCTGGCAGCAGTGCCAAAAATATGTTGTTCCTGAGTTTATACTTAAGGCTTCAAAGTATAATGTCAAGGAATCTGAAAATAAAGAGAGTTTAAAATATGAAAAGAAAGTCAATTCTTTAGGGAAAGAAACTATGGTTGATTTCTGAGTTGTCTTTGCCTAGCTTCCCAACGTTCCTGGATGCTTATGTCATGTTCAATCACTGCCCATGAGCGTTCAAGTTCAACCCGAGTGTTAGCAGTTTCTAAGATGGTATTAAACAAGGTTAAAGCGATGCTAGTCTGATCTATGAGACCGGGTTCTATATTAGGTTGTCTTGCCACAGGTACAGTCATGGAGGAAAGAAAATTAAAAGATTTGTTGTTTTTATGTTTTCTTTTTCTTATCTTCAACTATATGAAAAAAATTCTTGAAAATGAATTAATAGTATAACATTTCAGAGGACATTTTCTATGTCTGAGTCAAATTTGAAAATAATGAATGTGGTGAAAGAAAAACATAAATCCATTAACAAAGTGAGGCGTTAATCACAGAAGAATCTCACTCTGATACAGAAGAAGAAAAATGGATGTAAAACCTTTAATGAAGCAAAAAGTGTGATAATCTAACTAATTCACAGGACTTGTATTTGCTAATAGAAAATACAGAGGAAAATTTGTAAACAATCAGATAACCAAATAAACATATAACCACAGTAGATGTTGTACTAAGTTGTGATTAAGCATTCATCAAAGACATATAAATAAAGATGTTGGAATACGAAAGAACAGAAGAACACATAACTCAAGATTGACGAAATATGGAGTCTTTGGTCTGCATTTGTCTTAATTCTCGATAGATGGTTGGAATTTTCCTTACTCCTAGATATTAACGGTTACAAAATATAAACTTGAACCATTCCACTTATTTCCTTTCTATCTCTTTTTCATATTGGCATCACGAGCATGCATGTATTACTTCATTATTTCTTTGAAGTACTTCCTTCACCTGGTTCGAGACACTCGACGCACCTACTTAGAAATTGTACTAAAATTCTAGAAGTCTCGGTCACATCCTTTGCCTCAAAAAGATACAGTTTTCTCTATAATTTTGGCAACCTGTCTTCAATCCTTTTACCTTCAAGATTTGTTGATTGCAACTGTAGATTTGGCTTTACCAGCCATCTATCCATTTCAGCAATGTCAACCTGTTTCAATTGTGAAATTTCAATCTGGTCTTCATTCAATCTTTCTTTGATGTCCAGTTGATGCTTTATAACATTGATTTTCCCTAATACCCCAGCACAATTGTCCTTTCCAATGCCTAGTGATTTTTTATCTAGCAAATCAAAAGCCTCTTCACAATCTTCCTTTATTTCTTTGGCCATTTTCTTACTCTCGGCTATATTGGTCTCCCATGCCTTTAGTATGATATCACCCCTGATTTGTTCTGCGATAGTTAATCTAGGAGTTTCTGGTACCTCTTCCCTAATCGAAGATACGACTGCCTTTTGAAAGGTGGTTCAGGCCGCAGTGACCTCTTTTTCCCTGAAACCAATATTATCTAATGATTGACCCATCTCCCGAAAGTAATCTTGGATAATCCCTACCTTATAAAATAGGCTTTGTTATACTGCTTCCAACTTCTTATGCACTTCCAATGCCTGGGCTTGAAACACTGCTATATTTACAACCTGGCTTTCAGTAGAACTCAATTTAGCTTGCAGTTGCCTTACTAATTCTTCTTGTTGGATGACCTGCCCTTGGCTTGCTTGAGCAGTCTTTTGTACTTCTTCAAGATTAGATTTAAGTTGTTGAATCTCTTGTCTATCTTTGGCTATAACATGCTCGAGTCCTTTGTTGACCTCATTTTTTATATTATTCTATGCATTCCTTATTTGATCTCCCAGTTGTTTTATCAACTGATTCCTCTGCCTTGGCCTTTCTTTCGGATTATCAACAGAAAATTAGTTGGTCATTGAAAAAGCTCCTAAAGAGCTTGCCACCTCTATACAAAAATCTTCTTCTTCCAAATTTTTTCCATCTAATAATACTCTGTGCTTTTTTACCATTGCACCCTCTCTCATGTGCAATTCTTTCTTTACCACGGCCTTTCTTTCCTTACTGAAAAAGAACTCGGTGGTAGGTATCTCCTCGACAGAGATAGGCATGAAATATCTTATGAATATTGCCTCTGTATTAGGGTTTCCCCTGGTGAACTGTAATGGTGTGACAACCTCAATGGAGTTGTCGATTTCTGTGGACAAATTTTTCCTGGCTTCTTCAGTAGTTGATTTCTCAGGCGAAGACATTGGTTTATCTTCTCCATTCTTTGTTATTGTCTCTTCTTGATATTTGCCCTGGTTTTCTAGTATCTCCGTCTCTGGGATACTTCCCTTCTGAGTCAAGACCTCAACTTTCACCTGATTTTCCAGGGTTTCTTGTTTGGCAGAGCTTCCAACTTCTTGGTTTTGAGTCTCTGTATTTTGTGTATCTAGAGATTTTAGTCTTTTCCCTTGTAATATTTTGGGTAGGTCGCTTCTCTGGTGTTTTTGGAAATTGTAAAACTCATCCATTTCACCAGATAGCAGAGCTCACACTCGGCTCAGAACTTCTTGGTAATATTTTACCCCTCGAAACATTTCGTCATGAGGGGACTCTTCATGTTCATATTTTTTAAGATTGCATCTGACCATATGGTTTCCTACGACCCTCTCTGGGTCGTGCTTCTTGAACTCAATGTTAACCAGCTTTATCTCTTCTAAAGTTGTAGCCTCCACCCTGGAGTGTCTGAAATCTAATAAAGAAAATGAACCAATAGAAAAAGGTAAAGATGGCCATACCTTTTTTTGCACGGCTTTTAGCTCTTTGTTAATCCCACCAAGTACAGTTTGTCGTGCAACTTCACGGAACAGCAGACTGTCTGGTAAAAATTGTGGTAATGCATATGGAGGGACCAAGCAGCCGAAAACTATGATATAAGAGAAATGTTCCTCTATGTATCAGTCTGCCACTTTACCCAGGCTAGCCATAACCTTGTCAGAAATTCTTGGCGGTGGGTGACCAAATATAACAATATGCATCGGCACCACTACCCAGTTAAAGATTTCATAAAATAAATATTTTGCTTTGTCTTCCCAAGGCTTCGAATGGTAATCATGAATTGGTTCTGCATTGTCTAGAGTCCAACTCCAACTCATCAGCGGGAAAGGTGTCATGAAGCAGATAACATCCATAACATAAGCTGACATAAAGAATGGAGTTGGTTGCCCTTTGGGTTTCTTCGTTTGGTATTCTGAGATTTCGCCAGCTAGATTATCTGACAATATATTTTCCCATTCAAAAGAAAATCCTTCTGCAACCGAGTGAATAATGGGAACCCATGGTAGGTAGAAATGGGCCTTGTTCTTTTTCCCATAGATTCTACACATCATCATGGCTATATACATGAATTGTGGTTCAAGCGATGAGATGGTATATACGCTATGAGATTCAGCTCTGAAATTTTCAGGGCGTGAACACCAGTCTTTGATCAAGTCGAAAAGACTTTTTCCAAACTGATCACACTCCTTATTACTAAAATTCTCTAGAAAACTGGTGTTATAAATGAAGTTTGATGTTGTAGATAATTTATACATGACATGTATGTGTTCGGGTCGAAACGACTCAACAGCTACTTTCTAAGAGTTGAATATCATTTGAGTCGAGATATCTACATGATCCAACGCCCATTTAATCATGTCGATGTGAGGTAAAAGGCTCGGCCTGGTTGCTATCTTATGTAGTTCTGCTTGAATGATAATCTTGTATTTGGTAGATAATTTATCCTTTTCATTGTCGCTTCAGTCATCGGGATAGTTTACCACTTCGTATTGTATGGTGTTGAACACATATGTCCAGGTTTTAATTGTGCTTATACTTCTGGGAGAAGTATCAAAAATAACGTCTGTGTTCTAGCCAGAACTTTCACCAGTTGCCTTAGGTGCTTTCCGTGGGGCCGTGATATCAAATTTAGATTTCTGTTACATGTTACAGAGAATGAGAATGCATAAAACCAGTTAATTTGCTAAGCCAGCTCTAAGAAAACAAGAAAATGATTCAGAACTAAAAATCATTTTTGCCTTAAACGCATAAACCATGCGTATACCTTCACTGACAACACGTTTAATCCCTTTAATAAAAATATTTGGGCGTTAAAATATGATCGTATTTGGAATCATTTCCCTAAATCAGATATTAATGTCATTTATGGTCGATATCTCGGTAAAAGCGCAAAATTTGAAAGTATCTGAGTTAACTTTGAGCAATAGATTAATTAGAGTATAATCCTCATTCAGTACCTTAATTAATCAAACCTAACACTTAATCAAGTTTCGGCGTTTTGGGTCTCGGGGATCTTTAAAGCAGTTTAAACTAAGACTTACGAAACACGAAGTCGCGACGGGTTTTAATTGACTATAATCATACTTAACACTATTGATTAGTCATGATTAGTTTTTAAAATGTTGGGGTTTCGGGTATCGGGACTTCAAAGCCTTTATATGTGAGAGCATCCTAAATCACGAAGTCGCGACGAGATTTACTCTTTGTTAATCTTACTTAATCATTAATGAACTCGACTTAACATTTAAAATTTCTGTGAGTTCGGGTATCGGGACATTGAGGATGCTCAATATCGAACCTTCACATTTCGCGAAACCCCGACTTCCGAAATTTCAAAATCAAACCTTTATATAGATTGATTCATTAATTAAAAAGGTGGCTCCACAATCTACTAAGACTTTTAAATCTTTGGATTCATCGGAAGACTTCATTTCGACGGTGATTATCTAAGTGCATTTCCGTGCTTTTTATTTGAAAAAAAATGAAAATTATTTTTAGTCTAAGTTTTTTAGAAAATATATATAGATGTTTCAACACATACATTCAAAAAATCACAAACAATAATAAATGTGCATTAATTGTTCACTCCTAAGTGAGGATTATGGGTTTTGTACACTTGTATTGCCCTAATTTTCATTCCTAATGAATTTAACCAACTTATAAGAGTATAATTGAGGTTCATATGTTAGAGAAGGGGCAACTTACCACCTTGGTATCCTTATGCTAAAGCATTGCATTGAGAATTTAGTCTTGGATTTATATGATCATTCCCTTACGTAGAAACCCTTGTTTTTTAGTTTGAATCTCTTACTCATATTTAGGATTTAAATCCTAGTTAATTTTCCCATCCATATATAGTAAAGAGTTTTGAAGCAGAGTTGAAATCTATAAGTGGTTTGGGTACGGAGGAATCTGGGCTTTGGTGACGAAGGTACCAATGGAAAATTCAAGTATTAGATTATTGTTATATTTTGATTTTGATATAAAGATATCGGTTCTTCACCCCAATCAATGTGTAGTTCGGTTTGTTAATAATGTTTGATGACATGGTTTACGGAGGAATTGTCTACTTGGTGCCAATCAAGAACAGTTAGTTACGAGTAGTTATTTATTTTGTAATGTGTTTATCATTCTTGATTGTTTGAGGAAGTTTGTGTTTCTCATTATGTGTACATTTGAAGAGAGTATTGGAGCATTTGGGACTCTCTTAGTGTTATTTTTGACATACAACAAAGGGGATAGCCACCTAGTCACTGTAGATTTTAACCTTGTACAATTATTTACTGCAAATAGATTTTCAGTAAAAAAATAGAAAAGATACAATGGAAAATACACACATTGCACATAGATTTTTCCCCTGGAAACCCAAACCGGGAAAACCAACATATTATATATTCATTCATTGTGATATATTTCTTACAATACAATATACATATAGGAGCTAGCGGCATCCAAAACCCTAACCCAATGACCTAGATTAGTCAACAACCCTAATTCCTTAACCGGAAATAGAAAACCATCGACAAAAAACCATGTGCCAAAAAATTGCCCAACAATAGGCATGAAAAATGAGGCAAAAAATGTGACACCTTTCCCGAGGCAAAAAAAATTCTTGGGGCATATCCCCCCAAGCTAGTCGTGAAAAGATTATAACACATACCCAACAATCACAAATATTCTTCTTCACACATTCTCGTTTGCATGGACAACATGGCTAATCTAGAAAGTTAGTTGTAGTATATTTTGTTTCGTTTGACATTGATTTGACCCTAGTCAATGAGGGATTTTTCCCTATCACAATAACCAATCAACTTGAGATATTCTGTAGATTTGTATAACAAATAATAACCTATTATACCATGCAAATACGATGGTATTGTTACATGCATCAGTAATACTTCTTCCTGATATCTTGTACAGAGTTCCATTAAAACTTCCCCTCAACAACACCTTTGCTCCTCAAACCAACTTGCATGTATCCTTTTCAAATATAGTCTACATACCCACATCACTCATCTTACTCATATATATCAAGTTTATGTCCGATCCTAAAGCGTTATGCACAAATGATGACTATTGTTGGTGTGTTATACCTAAATGATTACTATTATTGATGTGTTATACATAAATGATTACTATTATTAATGTGTTATACATAAATGATGAATTGTTATTTGGTATAAAGATCTGGAGAATATTTCAAGTTGATTGGTTGTACAAATTTGGACTCGTAGGTTGTATGGATGACAAGAAGTCTACTTCTGGTTATAGATTCGGTATGGATTCATCAATAATTTCATGGCTCATGTTAAAAATCAACCTATAGTTTCACTATTTACAACAGAAGTAGAGTACAAGCAACAACTAAAATAACATGTGAAGTAGTTTGGTTATGAATAATTTTACAAGATCTACATGAGCAGCAAGAACAATCCACATAGTTGATTTATAATAATCAAAGTGTTATTCAGATGGCTAAGAATTTAGTTTTTCACAATACGACAAAGCACATAGATATAAAATGTCATTTTGTTTGAGATTTGGTTCAGCAAGGTGTGCTTGAAATTATGTATTGCAGTACATAAGAGCAAGTTGCAGATATCTTCACCAAGGCACTACCAGGGACAAGTTATACAAGTTCATGAATGATCTTGGAATCTTCGCAAGTGATAATTGTGGGGGAGAAATGTTGGGTTAACAATTCATTTGAGTAATCCTTAGTTTAATTAAGAATAATTGTTAAAGTTGTTAGTGTGATCATAATTTGAAATTGAGATAATACTTGTTGAGTGAATCGAGGAGTGATTGTTGAGTGATTATAGGAGTTAGTTGTTTCATGATACAACTCTTATTCTTGCATAAATATATGTCTTGATAATGAATAAGATTGAGCCAGTGTGCATTATTGTTAAATTATTATATTGATCTATTATTGTTGGGTTTAATAATTCTTCAGTTTGGTTGTTGCTTAAAGATGGAAGGGTTAAAACCCCTTCCAATGTTTTATATATTCCAGGATTGGCCAAAAACCTGATATCTATGAGTAAGAAGAGTGATGTGGGTATGAAAATTGTATTTGAAAAGAATACATGTAGGATGGTTTGAGTAGAAATGTTGTTGTTTAGGGGAGTTTATATTGGAAATTTGTACAAGCTATTGAGAAGAACTATTATTGATGTGTGTAGCAATACCATTGTTTTTTAGAGTGAAACTAGCATAACTCGTACTCTTTCCATACAGAAGACAATGCTCTAGCATCAAAGAATGAGACATCAAAGAGAAGGGCTTTTGTGCTTTGCATAGTAAAGATATGGTTGAAGGTGCACTTGATTGCTCTTTAGATTTTGATATTTTTGAACATTGGTACATGGTAAAAAAAATCATTTGAGATTCTCATGTGGTGCAAAAAGGGAAAAAGGGATCTTCGAAATGATACACAATGATGAGTTTGGACTTGTACTTGTTCCATCTCTAGGAGAATCTGTGTACTATATCTCATTTATAGATGGCTTCTCTAGGAAAACATGGTTGTTTTTCTTGAATAAGAAATATGAGGTTTTCAAAAAATTAAAAGAGTTAAAAGCTCTTGTAGAAAACCAGACATGGAAGAAAATAAAAGTGTTGAGGATTGATAATGGAGGAGAGTTGTGTTCTAGATTGTGAAAGGAACCAAATGGAAAATAGGCAAGTAAATGTGACAAAATAAAGTAAAGAGAATAATATGACATGAAATCAACTCTTTATTAAATGGAAAAATACTTAGAACTACACCATGAATGGATGATCTCTTTTACAAATGAGAGGATTGTATATATAGAATTTACGGGGTGCTTCGTAGCAGTCATGTAGTTTTATTATTTTATTGTTATTTGTTTTATTTTTCAAATACCATGGGTTACAAAAAACCATGGGTGAATTCCATGGGTTGCAAAAGTCATGCACATGGTTTTTCTCTACTTTATTATTATTATTAGTATCCCACCAAATACCATGGGACTATACCATGGTTTACCAAAACCATGAGCTCCATGGGCTCATAGATTCCCAATGGTAAAAAGAAATAATTACTGTGGTGATTTAGTGGAGGAGGTGGATGGCCATTAATTTCCACTTGGATCACTCCTCCCCCTTTAGGAAGCAATGGTCCCAATTGCATCAATTTCCCTCATCATATGGGGAAACTTATGTTGAATTTGTCTCCTAGTGATCCACTTTCCTCGATGAAGAAGTTGCCCTACTTTGACGACCAATAGATTTGTAAGTTCTGTTGGCAGGTTCCCTTGGTTTTTGTATTCATGATTCGATCAACTATAGCCTACTCAAGGAAGTTATAGTTGATTTATGTAGGGTCCAAGTGCTCATCTACCTCTGAGGTGTCCAGTAGAGGTGGAAAATATGGGCGAAGGAGCTCCACACTGAAGATTGGATGCATGCCAAGGAATGGGGGAATACTTTATTCAAAAGAATTCTCTCCTATATCCTTAGTAATGGTGTAAGGCCCATATTGAAGTGGTCAAATATTTCGATGGGGTCTTGCAATGCACTCTTTCTACAAATGTAACCATACCTTATAACCAACTTGAAATTTGTATGCAACTCGATCTTGGCCATGTCATTGCTTGTACTTGGCATTGGATTTTTGCAAAATGTCATGGGCTTGTTGGTGGATGTGCTGAATTTGTTCAACAAATATGGCTACCTTATCAACCTCAGTTTGAGCATGGGTAGATTGTTCTTATGTAGATGAAATGGGGAGAGGTACATCAATTGGAGCCAATGGCTGGAACCCTAAGTACACATGAAAAGGGTTGTGGCCAGTAGAGCTACAAAGGGTGCAATTGTAGTTATGTTGAACATAAGGAGGACTCTCATCCCATGTGTGGGGATGTTTGAAATTGTACATTCTTAGGATATGCACAATCATCCGGTTGATTACCTCCATCTGTTCATCAGTTTGGGGGTAGAAGGCAGTTGATATGGTGAGCATGGTGTCCATCAATGACCACAGACTGGAGCAAATTGTACTTAAGAACCTACTATCATGATCTGAAATAATGGTCTTTGGTAGCCCAAAATGAACCTAAACATGCTTGAAGAAGAGCTTAGCAGTGGCCTCAGATGTGATACTCTTCTTGCAGGATGTCAAAAATCCCATCTTGGGTAATCGATCAATGACCACGAAGACATAATCATTACCATCCTTGGTTGAAGGTAGATCAGACATGTAATAGATGGAGATGGACTCCCGAGGCTTATCAGGAGTAGGAAGAAGGGTGTATAGACCTTGTTTCTTAATGGTGGCTTTGGTGATAACGCAAGTAGTGCATGATCTAATATACTTGTTGACATGTTAAAGCTTCAACCAATAAAAATATTTTTGCAGTACAGCCACTATTGTTTCCACGCCAAAGTTTTGTGCCACCCGACTGTAATGAGATTCCCAAATCAACTTCACATAATCTTTTGGAGGAACACAAAGATGGCCCAGATGGCATAGCAATCCATCTTGGAGATGAAATTATGCAACTAGTTTGCATGCACCTAGTGTTTGACATGTGGCAACAAAAACAGGATCACTATCAAATAACTAGGACCACCCTGAGGTCATGCCCGCAAGAGTTGAGTATTGTGGTTAGTGTTGCAACTGGAAATCGAAAACTCGATTGATGTTTCCCTTCTTGTACTTGATGTTCAAGCGGAATTGTTGCAGGTATGTGGACCATTTATGGTGGTGGTCATTTTGTAACTTCCCTTGTGTTTGCATGAATTCCAAAGGCTTGTCATCAATGTGGATGATTGTTTCTTTTCCCAAAATGTAATGCTTCCACTATCGATATGCCTGCACAATGGAGTACATCTTCTTGTCATAGGTGGGGTACCTTTGAACAATGTCAGATAAAGTTTCACTGTGATAGGCCACTAGGTGTCCCTGTTGAGTGAGAACATCACCAATAGCATAGTCAGAGGCATCTGTCTCAATCTCAAATAGTTATTGCAAGTCTACTACTATGAGAACTGGTGCGGGGTAGAGACTGTGTTTCAAATCCTGAAATGCTTTATGTTGTGGATTCGACTATGAAAACTTGGATTTATTTCCACCCTTGGTCACTTGACTTAATGCCCAAGCGATATGAGAGAACCCCAATATGAACCTCTAGTATACATTGGCAAGGCCCAAGAAGTTTCA
This sequence comes from Picea engelmannii, assembly GCA_009831015.1. NCBI lineage: Eukaryota > Viridiplantae > Streptophyta > Pinopsida > Pinales > Pinaceae > Picea > Picea engelmannii. Next base: position 20,292 of record ML826017.1, on the reverse strand, counting down.
AAGATCCTTCAGGGATGTCGAGGTTGGCCAATCACAAATGAATTGGATCTTGGTTGGGTTCACATGCACTCCATGTTCATCCACAATGTATCCCAAATATTGAATCCTTTGCATGTTGAATAATCATTTCTCCGCGTTGGCATATAACTTGTGTGGTCGTAGGGTGCTCAGGCCTTGATGAATGTGATACAAGTGCTCTACCCAGGCCCAACTGAAGAGGAGGATGTCATCTAAATAGACCACCACGGAAGATTTTGTGAATGGATGGAAGATATCATCCATCATCCTCATGATTGACATTGGAATTAGTCAAGCCAAAAGGCATGACCAACCACTCAAAGAGGCCCTCTTTAAATTTGAAGGTTGTCTTCCATACTGTTGTTCCAGAGTTTATACTTAAGACTTGAAAGTATAAAGTTTAGGCATCCAAAAAAGAGGGTGTATGATATAAAGAAAGGAAAAACAACTCTTAGGAGAAAAGGAGCTATGGCTGATTTCTGAGTTGTCATTGTCTAGCTTCCAATTGTTCCTGGATGCTAATGTCCTGCTCAACGGCTGCCCATGAACTTTCAAGTTCAAACCGAGTGGTAGCAGTTTTTAAGATGGTGCTAAAAAGAGTTAAAGTGATACTAGTATGGTCTGTAAGACCGGGTTCGATATTAGGTTGTCTCGTAACAGGTACTGTCATAGAGGAAAAAGAGTTTTAAAGATTTGTTTCTTTTTAGGTTGTCGTTTCTATTTTAGATTATGTAAGAAAAATTCCCAAATTTTGAATTAATAGTATAACAAAATCAAAGGTTGTTTCCCGTATCTAAGTTAAACTGAAAATCATGCGTGAAATGAAAGAAAACATAAAGTTGTGGAACAATGTGAGGCATCAACCAAGGAAGAATATCACTTTGTGACAGAAGAAGAAAATAGACAAGAAAAACTTTAATGAAGCATAAGATATAGAAATCTAAATAATTCACAGGTCTTGTACATGTTGATAGCCGATACAGAGGAAAACTGTAAACGATTAGATGACTAAAATAATTAATCACCATAGTAGATGTTGTACTAAATTGCATCTAAGCATTCATCAAAGATGTATAAGAGATGATATTAGATATGAAATAACAGAGGAACACATAACTCAAACTTGACGAGATCTAGAATCTTTGATTTGCATTTGTATTAATTCTGGCAAATGAAAATTTTCTCTGCTACAATCGGCCAAGGAAAAATCCCCACCCTGGTTCCATCTTTCAAAATTGTATTTATACAAAGAAAATTATCAACCATAGATGGTTGGTATTCTCCTAATCTCTTAGGTGCTAATGGTTACAGATACAAAATTTGAACCGTTTTGCTCGGTTGTTTTTTTACTTTTCTAACAGTTGGACAAAAATGAGCATACATGTGTTACTTCATCATTTCTTTGAAGCGCTTCCTTCACTCAGTCGAAAACACTCGACGCACATGTCTAGAAACTGCACCAAAATTGTGGAAGGTTCCGTTATATCCTTTGCTTCAAACACATACAACTTCCTTTGAATTTGGGGCAGCATGTCTTCAATCTTTCCCTTTTCAAACTTTGTCGACTGCAACTGTAGATTCGGCTTTATTAGCCACTTATCCATTTGGGTGATGTCAAGTTGTTTCAATTGTGAAATCTCGAGTTGGGATTCATTCCATCTCTCCTTGATATGCAGTTGATGCCTTACAACATTGATTTGTCCTAATAGCCCAGGACAATCGCCTTTACCAATGCCCAGTGTTTTTGTATCTAGCTGATCAAACACTTCTTCACATTCTTTCTTGACTTCTCTTGTTATTTTCCTGCTTTCGACAATATTGGTGTCCCATGTTTTTAATATGATGTCTCCCCTGATATGTTCTTCTACAGTTAGCTTTGGGATTGCCGGTACTTCCTCTCTAGCCGAAAACGCTACTGCCTTTTGAAAAGCAGCGCGAGATATTGTAACCTCTTTTTCCTTGAAAGCAATGTTATCCAGTGAGTGGCTTATTTCCAGGAAGTGGTTTTGATCGATTTCTATTTTAGAAAGCATGTTTTGTTGTTCTGCTTGTAGTTTCTCATGCACCTCTAGTGCTAGGGCTTGAAATGTTGTTATATTCATGACTTGTCCTTTAATGGACTTCAACTCAGCCTGTAGTTGTCTCACTAATTCTTCCTGTCGAATAACCTGTACTTGACTCATTTGCATCTTCTTGTTAGATTCATCTAAACTAGACTTCAACAATTGCATTTCTTGTTTGTCAGTAGTTATGGCATGTTCAACTCTTTGATTTACCTCCTCTCGAATATTATTTTCTATGTGCCTTATTTGGTCCTACAACTGAGCTGTCATTTGATTTTTTTGTTTTAGCCTTGTTTTTAGAGAGTTAACTGAGAATAAACTGGTCATCGCCAAAGCTCCCATAGAGCCTGCTACTTCTGTGGCAAAATATTCCTTTTCTAGGTTCTGCCCATCTACGAGCACTCTGTGTTTCTTCACCATTGTGCCTTCTCTCGGATTCATTTCATGTTTTACTACAGCCTTCCTCTTCCTACTGAAAAAGTAGTCGAAGGAAGGTATCTCTTCTCTAGAGATAGGAGTAAGGTCACTTGCATATATGACTTACAGATGTGGGGTCCCAAAAGTTGACTATAAAGGAGTTAGTGATGTAATAGGGCTGCCCAATTCTGAAGATTGAGTTTCTCCTGTTGTTTTGGGGATATCAGCAGGAATAGTTGATGATGAAGGTGGAATCGTTTGACTCGACTTTGAAGGAGTCTCGGATTTGGAACTTGTTTCAGACCTTGGATTCTTTGATTGTGAAGCTTCTGCTTTTTGTGAAGATGCTTTAGTATGCTCTGGATTTTCTTCTGCAGTCCCTTTATCATGAGCCTCTTATCTGAAACTTGGGGGAATACTTCCTTGAGCTGGAGGAGGGGTTGTTGATTCTCCCTATAGTATCTTCGGCAAACCACTTCGCCTGTGCTTATGGAAATTCAAAAAGCTAGTCTGTAGGTCGGGTGATAATGCTTGAACTCTATCTAATATTTCCTCATAGGTTTTGGCTCCCTTAAACATGTCGTCACAGGGAGAAGCTTCATGTTCATACATTTTCATATTGCAATGAGCAAGATGATTTCCTACAATTTGATAAGGGTCATGTTTTCTGAGTTCGAGACCTACCAATTTGATTTCTTCTAGTGCTATAGCTTGAACCTTGGAATGACCAAAGTTAAGCAGTGAACACTTCCCAATCTGTATAGGAAAAAGTGGCCAGAACTTCTTATGAGTTTCTTTCAATTATGTGTCGATGCCACCTGTTATCATTTGGTAGGCCACCTCCCTGCACACCAGTCTGTCGGGAAGGAATTTCAGAAGTGCGTGAGGAGGAATCGAGCACCCGAAAACCCTGACATAGGAGAAACCCTCTTCAATAAACCAATATGTAATCGCCTTGAGGTTTCCCACGATTGGCTCTGAAATACGAGGGGGTGCATAACCATACAAAATTTGGTGATCACTACGTAGTGACAAATTTCGTAAAAGAAATCTTTAACATTCTCCTCCCATAGTTTAGAGTGATAAACATGAATGGGCTCCGTGTAGGCTGGGTTCCAGCTCCAATTCATCAAGAGGAAATGAGTCATGTAACAGATAGCGTCCATAATATATGTAGGCATGTAAAAAGATGCAGGTCGGCCTTTCGATTTTTCCATTTGGTACTCTGCAATCTCCTTAGTTATATTATCTGATAAAATTTTACCCCAATTGAAATTGTAACCCTCGGCTACTTCGTGTATAAGTGGCACCCATTTTGCAAGGATTTTTCTTCCCGAAAAGTCTACATAGCATCAAAGCTATAGAAACCATGTATTCGTTTAACGGAGCTGTGGCATAAATGCCATGGGTATCAGCTCTAAATCTCGTTGGAATTCCCCACCATTCTTTGATTATACCTGGATATGTTTGATCGAATTCTGTACACTCCTTTCTTTGAAATTCCTCTACAAATTCGGCATTATAAATGTATTTAGAAGTAGGAGGCAGTTTATACATTACTTGGATGTGCTCGGGTCTGAACGAGCCGACGACGACCTTTTGGTTGTTTAGAATGCTCCTTGTCTGAATGTCAGCTTTCTCTAAAGCCCAGCTTATCATGTCATTGTATGGCATGAGTCTCGGTCGTGTGGCTATTTTGTGAAGCTCAGACTCTGCTATGTCTCTGAGTTTATTTTCAGTCCTTTCATTTCCGAAATCGTCGGGGAAATTCCTAATCTCATAGTCTAAGGTTTCAAAAATCTGCCTCCGGGATTTGACTGAAACCACAGCATGTGGCGTAGTGTCGAATATAACATCTCCATCCGGATTCGAGCTTTCACCTGCCTCCTCACTCTTCTTAGGCACTTTTTTGGGTGCCATGATGTTTGTGCTTAAAATGAAAACCTATTGCAGAGAAGAAATGTGTGAGTTCTTCTGAGTGTAACTCACTCCTAGTCTGAAAGTAAGAATGAAATTCAAAATAACAAACCTTTATTTACTTTTAACCTGTCTTAAATTTAGCGTACCGATACAGGCGATAAAAATTAAATGCTTTAATGGGGATGGTACGCCTGGATATACGCACCTTATGTCAAAAAATATCTCCAATAATCTGTTATAGATACTGCCACATATCGGTGATTCAAAATTGGGATTTCGAAAGGAATGTCATCGAAAACTCCCGAATAGCAAAACACGAAAATTTATTTAATACCCTTAATGCTTGTTTTAAAATTAATTTAATTATGTTTAAGCACTTAATTCTTCCGGGATTTCATGTTTCGGAGTTTCGAGCATCGTGTCCCCAAGAGGTATTACACAAGTAAATCCTGAATCGTGAAACCGCGATGGGATTTATTTAGGCGCTAACCACTTGTTTTAACCCTTTAATTAATCATGATTAAAAGGCATTTCGTGAAAAGCGTGTTGAGACATTTGAAATGTTGCTTAAGTTGAGATGGCCGAAAAAGAACATGTGAAAGGCTTAGAAAGTCGTTAACGTTTTTAATTATTACTTTAAAATATGTTCAATTCCTTTTAAACAATCACTTTTTCGAGACTTCGGTACCGAGACTTTAGGGTTGTCATTAAAAAACATACTTTGAGAATAGCCGAACCCCAAAACCCAAAAATCCCGAAAGACCTTTTCACTCCTTTTTAGAACTAAGGGCGGCTCCGTAACCAGAGAAAAACGGATATTTGGATTTAGAGAAGAAAAATAAACTTTGTTTCAACATAGGCTCCATCTAGGGATCTCGTTTCCCTGCGAGACGAGAAGAACAATAGACCACGTGCCTTTATTGGTCAAATGGAGTCATTAGTTTGTTTCAAAAACTTGTTCAGGAAGAGGGTGCAGAGGAAAAAGGGGGTTTCATCTTTATCTCTGAAAGCTTTCGAAACCCAATCGCTTTTTAATCTCAATTTTAGGCCATTTGACTTCCTCTTTCCTGATACTGATTTCTGGTCTGCTTAATATAATCCAAACAACCTTAGGAATTTTAACAGGTTCTGTTGACCTTGCTTGCCTCAAGGTGAAGTAATTTTGATGTTTTTAATCAGGGAGTCCTGCGCGAACTTGGGATGTAGATCGAGCTTCAAAGAAAACTAATTTACCAGAGTACAGTATAATTTATGTATAACAACCTTACAGATATCTTGGACATTGATTCACTGCCAGCGAGCCTGTTCAGTACCCCAGTGAAGTTATTTGATTCCTTTTATTGAATTTCCTTTCACCACTTCAAACTGTAACTTTGCATTTAAATGCTGAGATAAGGGCAAGCATTTTATGAATTTCCTTTCATCATCTCTTTTTTGGACTAGATGGGGGCAATCAATTTTTTGAATTTCCTTTCACCATATGTCTTATACTTTCTTTGACATGAAGTGGGGGAAATCAATTAGTACAAAGTATACCAGGGGTGGTTTCTGTGTATAATTTTGCAACAGAGGTCTGTCAACTCACTTTGATTACTCTGAATCGGTTTCTTTTCGACCTTCAAAACATCTTAGTCAGCAGGAAAACTTATGGGGTAATTTTTTTTCCAGGGACCTTCTTTTGAGCAAGACTAAATTTTTTGAGAACCTGTTAAAAGAACTAAGAGAGTTAGGATTAGCCTATACATATCTTTGTTCAGTAAGATTTTGAGGAGTCGTGAGGACTTGCCTTTCTTCTAAAGATTCGCTTGTCAGCTTTCAGAGCTAAAGTGTAACCTCTCCTTCCTCTGTGGAAATCATGGGAAGGCGTCTGGGGTCAAGGGGAAGATACCACAGATTGAAACAGGATGATAAAGAAGGCTTTGGATTTCATAAACATAATTGTGGTAATGCAATCCTAACTCTTGGAACCCATTTTAAGGTCACTTTACTTCTCTTGTTTATTTTACTTATTTTTATCTTATCTAGGGGAATCTTTTATGATCCATAGAAAATTTTGTTCTTTTGATGATACCTCAGGCGAATATGTTCATACTCATGAGACCATTGTTGCACCTAGGCGATATTCATTTGAAATCTAGACATTTCGGAAATTCATACCTTTGCCTTACCACTTCGTTCTCATCTTAGTAAAAAAAAATTTATCACCTGTTTCAAGTGAATAAATTTCCTGATACATGACCATCTGTTTTCTTTTGTTTGATGTTTGGGTTGTAGACCAAAATCCTGCAAGAAGACAACATGAAAAGCGCCAGGGTTTTAATATTTATAGAATTCAATGTGTTGAATATTTCATATCTCTATTTCTAGGAGATCACCAACCAGCTTTATTTGCAGTGAAAGTAAAACTTACCAAAAAACTATAAAAACAGAAAAAACAAACCGCTATATACAATGGAATTTTGGAATTTTTTTATTGCATATAGTGCTGAAGATAACGCCCATTGATAGGGGCGTTGAGTATTTTACCGTCCAAATTTTTTAGCAGAAATGATTTCTTCCCTTCAGAAGCCGTGACTTTGAATGGTCCATACCAAATATGATCAAATTTGCCATGTTTTGTCGAGTCTTCCCTCTTAGCATCCCATTTCAAAACCAAATCGCCAAGGAGGAATTCCCTATCTTTAGCCTTATGATCGAACAATGCTTTCATGTTGTCTTGATATTTCTGCAGCCTTTCGTCCACCTCAGCCCTATTTTGTTGAACTTCAATCACTTGATTTATTCTTTTTGTGACATGGTTTGGTTCTTCTTTTTCACCTTGCCAAAGTTTCATCATAGGTAGAGCCAGGTTTATGGGTAATACCACGTCAGTCTCGTATACCATTTGAAATGGAGAAGTGCCAATCGATTTCTTGGTGCCTATCTGATTTGCCCACAAGGCGTATTTCAAATGCACCTGCCAGGATTTTTTATTTTCGTTCAACACCTTCTTAATTATGGTAATTAAGCTTTTATTTGATGATTCAGCAAGCCCATTGCCTTGGGGGTAGTATGTCGTGAAGTGACCCAATATAATATTGTACTTTTGGCAAAAGCTGACCATTGCCATAGATTTGAATGCCTGGGCATTATCTATAACTATCTTTCGGGGATAGCCAAATCTAGATAATACGTTATCTTCCAGGAAGTCTATCACCACTGAATTTGTGGCTTTTCTAGTCGGAATAGCTTCTACCCATTTGGTGAAATAATCTATAGCAGTCAGGATCCATTTGTGTTGTGCACTGGAATGTGGATTAATTTTGCCTATAAAATCCAACCCACATTGTTGGAACGGAGCTTCCATTTTAACCGGGACCAGAGGTAGTGCTGGGAGTTTCTGCTTGCCTGCAAATAATTGGCATGAATTACATGCTCTGACATTGGCATTTACATCTGCGAATAATTTAGGCCAATAATATCCCGCTCTCAGGATTTTATAAGTCGTTGCTTTCCACGCATGATGTCCTCCGCACACCCCCTTGTGGAATTCATTTATGACATTTTCAGTCTCTGATTCTACTAGATAAACCAGTAGAAAACCCAGAGGGTCTTTCCAATACAATTGGGTCTCTGAAATACAGTACTTCACCGCATGCAATTTCAACGTTCTAACTTTAGATGGAGTCATATCACTTGGGAATTTCAAAGTCAGAAGATAAGATACTATATCTTTGTACCACACCGAAGTTGTAAACTTTTATTCTATACTGGTTGTAGCTATTTGGTCGTCGAGTTCGTCCATATCCATACATCCTTCATACTCTTCTAGATTATTTATACCGAGGGCTCTAAAATTTGATTCAGCTAGTATCTTAGCCAAACCTTGTCCTTTTACGAGATTTTTCGGTTTCACTTATAAATCGAATTCTTGAATCTTAGCAAGCCATTGACCCCTCTTCCCGTCGCTATCAGGTTGAACCAATATGTCTTTAACGAAACTGGTGGGTACATATGCAATTATCTTGGAGTGTAGCATGTAGGTTCTGAAAGCCTTTAGTGCCGTCACCATAGCATATGCCTACTTTTCCATTATGTCATATTTCAATTATGCGTCTCTGAGGCTTTTACTGAAGAATGCTATTGGTTGCTCGAAACCTTCTTCGTTCTTTTGTATAAATACTAATGCGATTGTGTGTTCAGATGCAAACGAGAAGATCGAAAATTCCTTGAGATAATCAGGGCTTTCCGGTACAGGTGCTTCACCTATAATTTTCTTGATGTGCTCAGACAATGCTTTAGCTTCGGCCATCCATTTAACTTCGTTGTTCTTCTTGAGCATATCTGTAATCAATTTCACAATTTCAGCAAAGTCCGGGATAAATCTCCTCAAAAACATTATTTTCCCTAAAAATAACTGGATTTCTTTTACGTTTCTAGGAATATTTATAGTGTCAATAGCTTCGACCCTTTTAGGATCAATTTTAATTTCGTCCCGAGATACAATATGGCCAAAGAGTTTACCTTCTTGCATTGCAAAGTGAGACTTCTTGGGATTTAAAGACAAACCAAATTTGCGACATTTCTCGAACGTTTGCTTGAGATGTATCAGATGATCTTCAACAGATTTAGAAAAAATGGTTAGATCATCAAGATAAATAACCATGAATTTATCTCTTTCGCCGACGAAGGCGATATCAATAGCCCGCTGGAAGGTAGCACTTGCATTCATTAAACCGAATGGCATTTTATCATACATAAATGTACCCCAAGGGGTGTTGAAGGTTGCTTTTTCTTTATCGTCTTCATTGACAGCTATCTGATTGTAACCGGAAAAATCGTCGATCATGGACATCCTATTTGCTCCGACTACTTTTTCTAAAACATGGTCCATTTTGGGTAGCGGATAATTGTCTTTAAGAGATGATTTATTTAAATTTCTAAAATCTACACACAGTCTGATTTATCTGCTCTTCTTCCTGACCGGGACCAAGTTGGCTACCCACTCAGAGTACCTGAGTGGTACAATTATTTTGGCATCCAGGAGTTTTTTTACTTCTTTTTTGACCACGAGAAATAATATGGGATTGATTTGCATGAACTTTTGTCTGAAAGGTTTAACACCTGGCTTTAAATGAATCTTGTGTTTGATCACAATGGTGTCATAAGTTCTCAGCTCATCATAAGACCAAGCAAACACGTCTTTATACTTCTCAAGTAAATCTACATATTTGCCTTTCATCTCAGGAGGAAGATATTTTGATATTTTTACTATTCTAGTCTTTTCTTTAGTGCCTATATCGCAATCTTCGACTTCCTTTGGCTGAGGCTGCAATGTAGATTTCAATGGCATATCATTATGGTCAAATAATCTTTCTAGGGGAATTAGACCTTTAGGGATTTGATTATTTTTTAGTACTAACATGCGATGATTTGTGATCTTATCTTGGAACTCTTGAGGATCTTCCCCTTCTTGCATAATCCAAGTATGATCGTTCTGGTTTTCTTGGTCGATGTGCGTTTCAGCAAAGTCTTCCACCATTTCGAGGAATTTCCTGATATGTTCATCATCTTCGAACACCTTCCAATGTTGTATATTGTTCGGTATGGAGGGTCTATGCCTCATCTCTATGTGACATTTAAGTTTTGAAGTTGTAGGAGGTGCAAAAGTTGAGGCTACTTTGGCTAACGAATCAGCTTGCAGATTTTCCGTACAAGGAATGTAATGGACATTGAATGACGAGAAAAAAATTTCCATTAAATCCCAAGCGCAGTTTCTATAATATCTCAATCTAGGGTGTTTGGCCTGATACCGCTAATTTACTTGTTTCACAATTAATTTTGCATCTTCGTAGACTTCCAAGTTTTTTATGTTTAATTTTCTAGCGGCCTCTAATCCCAAAACCAGGGCTTCATATTCGCATACATTATTTGTGTAGTTTGTGTCCCACTGTAGTCTGTAAGAGAAAGGAATAATAAACTCATCTCCAAGTACTACAAAGAGTACTCATGCACCTGCTCCTTCACATGATGAAGCACCATTGAAATACATTTTCCAGATTCCAGTATTATATATACTTTCTTTTATCTTTTCTGTTTTATTTCCTTCAGTGAAATCTTCAGCACAATCATCTATATCGTCATCGATCGATAAAATACAATTTCCAAGGTCCTGATCAGCGACATAAACAGGGTAATTGCTAGGATTATGAGGATCACCTACCATATATGCCAGTCGTGTTTCCTGGTATAATCGGGTGAACTGCCCTCCGAAGATGGGAATTGTGGCATATGTCATGTCCAGCTGAAGGGATCCTCCAAGCTTAGCACCCCAAGACCTGGATAATAGCACACCATACTTTGGAGGTATATCAGCAATAACCACATCCATCAGAACACTTTTTACTGGGATCTGTGCAAGATTTACCACTAAATCCTTAATCATGCCCATACATTTAACTTTTCTTGAATTAAATGAATACAGGTCTCCGTACGGCCTGGTAATTTTGAGGCCAAGTCTATCCATAATAGCCTTGGGCATCACATTATGCGAGGCTCCATAATCCAGCATGCAATTATGTAGCATACGATCATGAACGTTTAGCGTAATCTAGAAAGGAGCAACGGTATCTCTGGCTCCTTCAAAATGCGGACCAAAAATTATATTAGGCTTATGATCTTCCAAATTTATAACATCATCCTGACTTCCCATATCTGAAAAAATTTATCATTTTGGTGATTTGTTTTCGGTAAACAGGATTCTTTGCCAGTTCAACCAGAGGGATTGGTATTTTGATTTTGTTAATCTCATTTTCTAGGCTGAAGCCTCTTATAATTTTTTCAATTTCTCTGATTGGTACTTAGGTCTCCTTCTTTTCAGCTTTATTTGTTTGTATTGCTTTGTTTTCAGTTGTTTTTATTCCTGCCGTTTGTGTTTCGGCTGTCTTATTTTTGGCACCTTGTGGGTCAACTCCTTTGATCTTGGTGTTCTGTGTTTCAGTTCCCTTTGGGGTTGGTTCATATACTTTGCATCTCGGCAATATTTTCTTTGGTTGGGTGGTTGTCATGTTTTTAGTTTTAGACCTTAGATTATACTTGTTTTGGAGCTTGGCCATTATAGTATCGGCGATTCCTTGGCAAGCAGGGTCCTCTGTATTATTTGTGTTTCTATCCTCATTAGACCGATGTTCTATTTTCAAAGAAGTCTCGTAATCTTGTCTAGTTAAATGAGGTGATAACAATCTTCACCAAGATTATTAATATCTTCTTCTAAATCCTTAAATTCTTGCATGTCATTACCTCCTATAAAATTTTCGTTTTTTAAAGGAGTCTGAACCTTTTGATCTTCATTTTTAATTTGTCTTTGTTGTATTTGAGGATTGGGGTTCCTCCTAAATTCTCTCTTAAGGAATTGATCTGCTTTAGATTGATCTAGTTCCATCTTTGAAATTTTATTTGACAGTTCTTTAATTATCTTTGCCATATCATCCATTTTATCATCTGAGGATCTCCCAGATCCTGAGGGTCCTGCTTGTTCCTTAAAACGTTTGGCCTCTCTGTTTCCTGTTTCCACTTTTGCCTTTAGTTTACCAAAAGCCATCATATTTGACTCAATCTCTACGGCATCGTCTTGCATTCTGGTAAGTTTGACTGCTCTCCTTTCTCTTAATAATAATGCAAACTTGGGTTCGAAATCCCCAGCGAACGTTACTTTTGCTGTGGGTTGGGAAGGTTTAACTTCAACTAGTATCTTGTTATATAACTTATTAAATCTTTGGATGAATTCAATAACAGTTTCTGAATTTTTCTTCCTTAAAGCCCCAAACTCAGTTAAATATAATAAGTGATCTTTCCTTTCACCCCATTGTTTGAGAAAAGAGTTTTCTAATGCGTCATAGGACAATATTGAACCTGTGGGCAAACTTCGAAACCAATTTCTCACCTGTCCTTTGAAATTTTGAACAAACAACCTTGAATATACGTCTTCATGCTCGAGACCGAGAATATCTGCGAATTGATCAAAGAAATTTATATGTTCGGTTGCAGTTAAGTCTCCCTCCCCTGTAAACTTAGGTAGGTTTTTCATGTAGTTTGCAGGTAAATCATGAAGGGGTACTGGGAGGACTAGAGGAGCATATCCGGCAACTACTTTATCGAAAATTCTAGTGGGTGGGGGTGGGGGTGGGGCTTGACCGCCCCCTCCTCCTCCTCCGGCAGCTGCCATAGATATTCTAGGAGAGGAAACCAGTATGTTATAAAGAGGTTTTTCAAATATGTACAGTGATCCTTTAGCTTCTTCGGGATTAAGCAAAAAGGATTTTGAGAACTGCTTATCAGAAGACAAAAAAACTGGAAAAGGGGGAAACGAGATACGGGGACTCGGTTCTTCTGACTTGCAAGAAATGTAGACGGGAGAACCTGCAGGGGTTGAATATGAGTGTATGGTATACTCTTCTAGACTTTGTGAGGTTGGGAAATTTAGTTCGAGAGCTGATGCGATATCAATCGAAACCGAATTTACTGTAGAAGTCTCACCTTCTCTTTCAGCGGAGGTAGTCGAATGAGCTTCAGTCTTAGTTTCAGGTAGAACTGATTTAGGATTTATGGTTTCAAGTGGAATCTTAGCCCTAGACTGTGTGGATTTAGGTTGGTAAACCACAGTATCTTTCTTAAGGAATCCTCTTGGTTTCAGTATTTTTTCAAGGTCGGAAATAGGCGAGGTCTGCTTATCATCTGGTTTTTGTCTGGTGTTCCTTTGACCAGATGCCAGCTTATTTAAAATTGTGGAATCGCCAAGTGAATAATAAAACTTAGCCTTTATAATGTGTTCAGTATTTGTTCACTATCAAAGAAGGAAACTTGTGAATGTCATTCTCCCGGGGAAAATAATTTCATCTCTCCGTCCCCGGTAGCGGCGCCAAAAAGATGTTGTTCCAGAGTTTATACTTAAGGGCCGCTTGAAAATATAAAGTCTATGCATCCAAAAAAGAGGGTGTGTGATATAAAGAAAGGAAAAAACAACTCTTAGGAGAAAAGGAGCTATGGCTGATTTTTGAGTTGTATAATATACCAATGAAACCACATCGATCCATATTCATCATGTATCAATGACAACTCATTGATCCATCTTCATCATATCATGACAACTCATTGATCCATCTTCATCTATGCATTCTCATCAAGGACAATACATATTACATTACATCAATCATCAATCAATCAATCATTTGGCATCAATCAATCACTTGACATCAATCAATCAAACCATTGGCATCAATGACA
>ML826016.1:77009-87209 GCA_009831015.1 Picea engelmannii | reverse complement strand
GATAGAACCCGACCTTCCATGAGGTGTGTAAAAAAGAAAACTGTGTACAAACGAGGCGAGCATGCCCCATGCTTGTGTCATGTAACTCAAAAAATATGAATGAAGTGTTGGTGTAGACAACTGCAGCGCCCTCGGGGGCGGTCGTGATAAAGGCAGAAGACAATTCTGCGGATGGACATACTCTGAATAGTAGACAGTGATCACGGTAATAAGCATCATCGATTATGTGGGCATTGATAGCCCAACCAAGTTCAGGGGTCTTCGGAAAATGAAAGAACTAACTGCAATAGTCGCAAAGTAAGACCCACCATAACATGAGAAAGTGTTGACGTCAAATGTTATTGGGGTCAACGACAGCAGGGAGCAATTGTGTTTCCCCCTGTGTCGTCCGAGATCTCTCATTGGGTGGGTAATGAGAATCAAGATACTGTCGCCCTTCTGGAAAACTGTGTTGATGTCGACAAAAAGGGGGACGCGACTCCTAGAAGCAAAGGGCTTCGTGAAATCTACTGGGTGAGGTGAGGAAGTGGAGGAGGTACATGGACGAAGTCAAGATGTAGGAAGATTCAAGACTGCCCTTGGTTGGAGTATATGTGAGATAAAAAGTGGTCGCAATCGTTCAACGAGGTCAAGTGTCAGGGGGACGACAAGACCGGGGATAAGTTGTGCCAGAGGCGGGACAAGGTGAACAAATTCAGAGGGCAGAGGTAAGTGGCCTGTGGGATACTCTGAAGATATGGACGACGCCGGAAAGGGTGGATGATAAGTAGGGCTCCAACCAAGGGTGACATGGGTTGCGGTTGGCCAAAAAAAGGGAAGCAGGTCGCCAAAGGTGACGACAAAAAAGGTAATGTAACGACTGGAAATAAAGGCGTTTGTACAATAAATAACGAATAATTGGGGAGAAGTGTACAAATACAGAAACGAGTGCCCCAGTGTGACATGGTTGGCCCGTGTAGGGCATAATTTTCTCGGAGAACTGATGAAGGGTGGGGGCCCCATGGGTGGGTTTCTGTATGAGGTAGGTGAAATGGAGAGAGATTTGCAGATGGGTAAACAGATTGTGGATGAAATGGAGGGTTCATGCTACTGCGGAGGTGCAACCCGACCATAGAACCGTGGAGAGATAATCTAGGAGTCCGTTGGGAAAGCTAGCAAAATGAGGAGAAGGAGTATGTGGTTGATTCACGACATGATGTAAGACTATCGGAACTCCCATCCCTAAAGGGTTTTGAAAAACAACATGAGTGTCATAAGTGCCAAAGGGTGCTATGAATGGGACAACTCATGTGGGTAAGAGTGCTACCGGGTGACAGTACCAAAGATGCAAATGGAGGTGTGGGTATTGTAGAGCCAAGAATGGGGATCCTAGAGGCAAATGCCAGAGGGTGTGACTGGAAATGTAAGTGAGATTCAGAGGGAATGACTACATGCCAGTGCTGAGTATATACCTGAAGGGGTGGTGTCGATGTATTATGACCAAGTACCTGCACACATGAAAACCAAATACCCGACGTGAACAATATCTGAAGATAATCAAATAGATGAGCATGTATTTGATAAGTGAGAATATGTGTATGTGTACCTGATCAGGGTATGAAAAATGGCGTCCCGGGGGCTCAGGATGAAAAGAGGCCCAGGGACTGTTGTGATGTAGATGACGAGATGTTGATCCTGTGGCTGAAGATGGATCGAGAAATGGACACCTTGGGCTCCCGGAATGGTGAATGGAAGTTTGGCAAAAAGGCCTATATATAGTTGTAGGGCCCACATTGCCACCTTATTTGTACTTGCTACTATAGTGATTGGATGAGAAGCATTCAGAGGAGATTGTGAGATTCTGGGAGGACGAGGCATCCGATTGAGGACCCACGAGCGTCAGGTTAGTGGTCTGATCATCCTGCATAGAATTAGGGTTTCATTTTTTTGGGCAGGGGTTGTACGAAGGGCCGTACAGGGGTGTGGTCCCCACAAGCGCGGGCGATCCGGTAATAGGCGCGCCCACGTGCGCGCCTATCCACCGGATAGACGCGCATGTGAGCGTTGGTAAGGGGATAATGGGCGCGCACTATGGGCGCGCCTATTGGTTGAACAAGCGCACACATGTGCGCACCTGTCGGGTGAGTAGGCGTGCACATATGCGCTCCTGTAGAGTGAACATGCACGTCTGAGAGCGCGCCTGTGTAGTGAACAGGTGCGCACATGTGCGCGCCCGTGTAGTGAACATGCGTGCATATGTGCGCGCTTGTGGGGTGTACAGGCGCGCATGTGTGCGTGCCTGTGGGTTGAACAACCACGCCGTGTTGGCAAGGTGGATGGATGTAAAACGTGTCTTTTTGATGTTGTTGATTGTCCATGTGGCTGACTTAGGACGGTTTTATGTTGTGCAGGTGAGCTTGGTGCATGATGCCTATTGTTTGGCGAGAGCGGGATTGGTCCCAACTGCGAGACGTCGTGGCTATTGAGGAGCTAGGCGTACGTGAGACTTTGGCAGCCTGTGGGCTGCTGAAGTTATTTGAGTGCCCTTTTATACGGGCGCAGGAGTATCTCCTGCAGTTTCTTATCTGGATGTGGAGTCTGGACCTGCACTGCTTCATAGTGCGGGGAGAGCATATTCCCTTCACTGTGATGGAGGATGTGTATTTTTTGACTGGGCTCCCATTTCGGGTAACGCCCCTACCGGCGGAGCCGGTGCTACCTAGAGATACGCCGCTCGCGACGGTGGGCCGAAGATATTGTTCGGGGCCGAACTATATGTCCAGCACAGTTGTGAGCATTGGGGCGATGGATGCCCTAGCGCATCGTTGTATAGCAGTGATGATTGTGAGAGTGTATGGTTCGTTGGCGACGCAGCGGATCAACGGTGGCCAGTTGATGGTGATGGAGAGAGTGTTGGTCGGCGAGCATTTCGCCTAGGGGCTGACGCTGCATTCCAGGATGGTTGGGCAACTGGACCACTGTCGGTCCACGGATACGGGAGAGTTTGCCTTCAGGTCCATCCTGGTGGCCTAGTTTTTGGAGAGGGTGCCGATGTTGCGCTATAGGATTCTATTGGGTGCGCCGGGGGCGCGAGAGCCGCGACTGAGGCGGTGGTCGACTGTGTTTCTTCGCCATGGTGGTGCCGAAGGTGGCCACTTCTGCACTGCAAAGGCAGCACAGGTATGGCGGCCACAAGTGATATTACGGTACCCCTATGCCAGGGTTGACTTCCGGGAGGATCCGGACATGGTGCTACCTCCAGGGGAGGTGTTTGACCGCCGAGGTATGTTGATGATGTTGATATGTATGTTTTTGTGTTTTTTGAGATAGAATGCCATATGTATATGATATAGATGTTGATACTATCTTTTGTTAGTTTGTATGTGCAGATGTGGCACCTCGCGGGCGCAAGGTGAAGTTGCAAAGAGCATCGACTCGTCAGGAGTCGGAGAAACTGTCGCATGGAGAGAGACGTCGGCGTGAGGACGCCGCGGTGCGACCAACTGAGCCGAAGAGGGCAGTGAGAAGACGTCGGTTTGATGACCCTGGTGTTGGGCCATCACACGCTCCTCCGGCGACTGCCGAAGTAGATTTTGAGGACATACGTCGCCGTCTGGAGGCGGTGTTACAGGATGTGCCTGAGAGCATATGGTCTCGCATCCAGGATGAGGGTATCCTAAAGCAGTGTGTGGGGGTTCCGCCGCCATGGCGGGCCATAGTACGGCGAGCAACAGTGGCTGGTGCGGCGATGACCGGACGACTGTCGTCGGGGCAAGAGGGGCCGGTAGGGGGTGGACCACCACCACTTGAGGGAGGGGCAAGTGGTGGTGGGCCGCCACCGCCTGAGGGAGGAGCAGGCGATGGTGCTCTATAAATTTATTTATATATATTTTTTGTATATAGGCTGGTGAGCCCATTTTGTACCGAGGTGCTTCATTGGCCTACAGATAGTTGTATTTTTGTATGTAAACATTTGGATGGCACTGTGGACCTTTCGATATATACATGAGTATACATTTTTGAGATCTATGTGGTGTTTACATGTGTTTTGTTAATGTATTGATAATGTCTAATCTATATATGTGATGACAGTTTATGTTATATGTTTATGTATGTGTAGAGGTAGCTTGATGTGATATATGCCAGTCTAACACAATATTAGCTAGGTTATCCGTAATTTGATTCAATTGTCTTGGAATATGTGTAAATGTAATGGAATCAAAATGTCTAGATAAAAGTCTAACCTGCAGGTATTGGCGAAAGAGGCAAGGATCACGGACGCGGTACACATTGTTGAGCTGGAGTACGACGAGTTGAGTCGAGGAAGACGCTAAGGTGACGAATACGATGATGCTGGGCATCAGCCAGGAGGCCGATGACGACGGTGTATTCGACTTGGTTGTTGGTCACTAAACCCAAACATATGCCGCTCGAATGGAGCATTTCATGTGAGGGGGTGTAGAGAGCCCAAGCGGCCGAAGCGAGATTTTGTGTCCAACGGCTGGCGCCGTCGGCGTAACCGATGTGGTAGGTTGGTGGAGGAAGCATCTGTCAATAGCACAAAGGATAGTTTTAGACGTGAGGGATGGAAAAACAGATTAAAAAACACTATAAAAGAAAGAACCTAAAGTAGAATGACTACGTTTAAGCGTAAAATTTCTTTAGATACAACCCGTTGACAGGTTCTTTGAGAGAGAGGCCTTCGGGGGAGGCAAGGATGTATGCGCCTTTGGTGAGGCAATGTTGGATAATGTATGGGCCATGCCAGAGTGACTCGAATTTGCCATGGCCAAAGGTATCATGAGCGATGTCGTAAGCCAGGACGAGGTTGCCTTCGCGAAATGAGCTAAGGTTGACATGTCGATCAAAGGTAGCCTTGGATCGTTTTTAAGCTGTCTCGTTGTTCTGTAAGGAAGATCGACAATCTTCATCCAAAGACTCTAAGTTTAGAAGGTACTGCTCCATTGGAGCAGTGTCGGGTAATAGCTCAATTGCGGTGCGTAAGGTGGGAATTTCCCACTCGATGGGAAGAGTGGCCTCGACCCCATGGACTAGATGAAATGGTGTGAAACCAGTAGTTGTTTTCACAGTCATACGGTAAGCCCATAGCGCAGAAAATAACATATGATGCCAATTGGTTTTATGTTTATTAACCGTGCGCTGTAACATGGTCGCGAGGACTTTGTTAACTGCTTCGACCTGTCCGTTAGACTGAGGGTAATATGGTGAGGCAAACTCGTGAGAGAATCCTAACCGAGATGAGAGTTCGACGAAGATCTCATTCTCGAAATGTTTCCCATGATCGGAAACGAGTTGGAGTGGTACTCCAAAGCGAGATATGACGTGGTTAAAGAAAAAGCGCGTTGCAGTGTCAACGGTGTTGTTGAAGGTGGGCATAGCTTCTGCCCATTTGGTGAAGTAATCGACGGCGACAACAATGTATTTGTGACCATTGCTGGAGGGGGGATTACAAGTCATGAAGTCGATGCCCCATTTACAAAAAGGGTCGGCAGTGATGACGGGATGAAGAAGAGAGAGGGGAGCTCGGGCTTTATTGGCGTAGAGCTGACATTGCGCACATCGTTTCACGGCATGAATGAAATCATGAAACAAGGTAGGCCAAAAGAATCCGGCTCAGATAATCTTTTGAGCAGTGGATATGCCTGAAAGATGGCCCCCACATGCGCCACTGTGGCAGTCGTTTAAGACTCTATCGGCCTCGTCAATAGTCAGGGATCGACGAAGAATGGTGTCAACTCCCCGCCGGTATAGGATGTCTCCGATGAGGAGGTAGCGGGGGGGATGATGGCGAATACGACGACGATCATCTCGTGAAAGGTGGTTACCGAACTTTTGAGTTCGGAGGTAGACGAGGAGGTCGCCGTACCAAGGATCATCCGAAGTGATGTAAAAGAGATGTTCGTTGGGAAAGTCATTGTTGACGGGGGTACTGGTGGTGTCAGAGGGGAGGGCCGTTCGGCGAGAACGAGGGCCTTCTTACTCTTAGGTGTTGAGAACTTGAGGTCGTACTCCTAAAGGATAACTATCCATCGAGCAAATTTGCCATTAACTTGCCGACGATTGAGCAAGTACTGCATAGGGTTGGAATCTGCGACGACCTTTGTTGTGCGAAGCAGAATGTAGTGGCGTAGTTTCTGGACTGCGAGGACGATTGCAAGAGCAAGTTTCTCTTCGTGTTTATACTTCAAGGGTGGCCCTGAGAGGTTTTTACTAACGTAATAAATGACATGCTCACGATTGTCATCACCTACCTGGACGAGAACTCCTGCTACTGATACAACTGATGCTGATACGTAGAGGATATAATCGCGATTGTAGTCAGGTGCGTTCGAGAGTGTTGTTTTAAGGTCGTCAAATGACTGTTGGGCATGGTCGTCCCAGTGAAATGGGATGTCGTGACGTAGTAAGCGAAGGAAACCGTGTGCGCGTATGACGCAGTCTGGGACAAATCGTCGTAGAAAGTTAGCTTTGCCCTGTAGACTCTGAAGTGGACGTAAATTCCGGGGAGGTGGAATTTCGGTGATAGCTTGGATTTTGAGGGGGTCCACGGTAATACCACTTTGGGAAACGATAAAGCTGAGGAGGCGCCATGCGGTGACACAGAACACGCATTTGAGAGGATTCAAGCGGATGTTGTACTGACGACACCGTTGAAAGATGATTCGTAAATCATCAAGATGTTGGGTGTGTTTCTTGGATCGAGTTGTGAGGTCGTCCAAGTAGGCGAGGATGATATGAGCCAGATCGTGAAAGATGTATGTCATAGCCCGCTGGAAAGTTGCGCCGACATTCTTTAAGACAAAAGACATGACACGATATGCAAAAGTACCCCAAGGGGTAGTGAATGCGGTTTTATACTGATCGGCGGGGTGAATTTGAATTTGATTATAACCAGAGAATCCGTCCATAAAGGATAGAGCCTCGTGGCCTGCGCAGTCGTCGATAATTTGATCGATAAAAGACGTGGGAAAGTTGTCTTTGGGACATGCATGATTGAGATCGCGAAAGTCTGTGAAAACACGGATAATGCTCTGTTTTTTGTGAACGGGTACAAGGTTGGAAACCCATGAGGTATAGGCGATGGGGTAAATGAACTCGACAGCGCGTAATTTGTCAATTTCGGCTTTGATGGCCACGACTTTGGATGGGTGTAGCGGTCGTTGTTTTTGACGAACTGGGGTAATGTCGGGCCAAGTGTCGATGCGATGTTCGACGATAGAGGGATCAAGGCCAGGCATTTCCGTGTATGACCAAGCAAAAATATCCCGATATTCTTGGAAGAGGGTTTTATATGCGGTGATTTCCTGAGGAGTGCAAGCAGCTCCAATGGTGATTTCCTCGACGATGCCTTTTTTGATGGAAATGTCGATTTTGATGGTTGGGGAAATGTTGGCCATGTTGCCTTTTTCAAAAGCATCAGGGGGAGGAATGGGGTTTTTGAACCAGTCGATAGGCCCTGATGGGATAAAATCCTTGGTTTCGACCGCGTAAATGGGGTGTTGGTTAGGAGGCATGGAGGCTTCCTGTGGAGAGAAGAGTGCGCTGTGGTGTAGCGCATCCCAGGGGAGGTCTGGGTGGTTTAACTCTTCGAGTATTTCTTCGTCGCATTGAAAGTGACGAGAATATAAGGGGTCATGAGGAGTGATATTGGTGATCGGTGTCGTGTGATTTCCCCCTGGTGAGAAAGAAACAGGGGGAACAACGCTAGGGGATGGTGAGGGTTCGCTCGACATAAACCAGATATTGAAGTACTGAGGAGTACCCGTGGTAGTTGGGTGTAAAATGTCTGTAGGGGAATGAGCGGGAGAGTTGGGGGGATTGGGGGGTGCATCCTCAGATAAGTCGTCTAAGAACCATGGAGGCGTTGGAAGGGCCTCGGGTTCGAGAGAAATGACATGAAGGTCCGCTAGTGACGAGGTAATGACAATTATCGACTCTGCGGGCCGTTGAAGCAGGGTCAATTGGCGTTGCCTATATTCAAGGATCATAGGACACTGGTATGTAAAATGAGCTAATGAGTCGAAGAGAGAGCAAGGGCGTCTCATACGTTCATTGACTGAAGTGGTGACATAACGGACGTCAGTGATATTTGAGGAGGACGTAGCAGGACTGGGGTTGCTCTGGAAGCTCTGGCGTACTGCGGCTAATGTCTGCCGAAAGCGTGGCAGTGCTGGACAATGGTGGGTATAATGGCCATATTTTGAACATATAGCGCAAGCGAATTTGGTCCGCAACCCTTTACTACTGGAATGGGGGATGGTAGTGGCAGGACTGGTTGTAGTGGCGAGTGGTGGGGGAGTGTGATTGAGTGGAATCAAATTCCGTAACTCTGGTAGAGATGGGCAGTTGTTGGTTTGGTGTCCCTCTTTCTCACATAGTGCGCAAGAAGGTTGGATGCATGGAGGAATTGGAGCTGTGGGCTCATTTTTCTTTCTCCTGCCCCCAACTGTGGCAGGGGGGTTAGTGAGTGGGGGTGTGGTGGGAGTAAGTATGGGAATCGCCATGGGGATTCCTTCTTTTTTTGGGGGGAGGGATGGTCGAGGGACCATCTCTGGTGGGTGTAAATACCAAATTGGGATTTCTAACACCATATTAGGTAGGGTGAGCGTTGCGGCTACCTGAAAAGCTTAGATGCCTGGTGGAGGGTAAAAGAAGGGAATTTGGGTGATGACTTGGGGAACTATCTCCCAAACTGGGATATGTCCTTGGGGAGAGGTGGAATCGTGGACTGGTGGGGTCGACGAGTGTGCAGGAGGTTCTTGAGGGGGGAGTGTTGCGACAAGTGGGACGTCAGATATGATGGAAGCCTCGGTAGGAGGAAGGGTATCCTCTGTGTGAGTTCTGTTAGATGATACGACGCATACATGATTGGAAGGATGAAGGAGTGGTGGTGCTCCATGGTAAGTTCCTAACAATGATGGATCTTTGAAAATTCCAGGACCCATCTCGACGAGTGGGTATGCGTCGTGGCTTGTGTGGATGAGAGGAAGAATGTTATCGATGTTGGCAGATGGATTAGGCTCGTAATGTGAGACTTGGTCAATAGTAACGATCTTCCCATTGTGAGGGAACATCATTGTCCGAAAGACGGAATATGCCACTGCCTTCATAGTGTACATGTAGCTACGACCGAACAGGATATTATAATCGAGTGGGGCGTCGATAACTTCGATGTCGATGAGAATAGTCTTGCCCCCGAGTTCGACGGGGACATTTTGGAAGAGCCCTTCAGGAGACGATGGTCGCCCGTCATAAGCTCGTAAGGTGATGGCAGAGGGTATGAGTTCGGGGGAACCAAGTTTCTGCCATACCGTTTTGGACATAATGCATGTAGATGCACCTTCATCAATGATACACTGATGAACTGTGATGTTCCGTATTTTTACTGGTATTTGAAAAGCGATCAAGGCAGGAAGGCGAGGTTCTCCGCTGTCAAGATCAAAGGTAATGAGTCGGGTATCTGCGGGGTCGACTGCCCCAAGGCGGAAAGTAATGATTTCCACTGAGTAGGACAAGTCTGGAGGACCTCCAAAACTAACATGGCATCCGGGGATTGTGCTAAGTCGTCTACCAAACTATAGTTATGAGCTGCCCTAGCCTGTGGGTTGTGGACATTCCTGCGTAATGGGATGCGAGGGATGCGAAGCGGTGGCTCGGCGGAAGGGCGAGGAATCACTAACGGGGGTCCCGTCGGTGTAGGGTTTGTCTCTGGTGGGATAGGAGGAGACTCAACGGGTGCATGATACTGACGATTACGTGTTTGCAAAAGGATTTCTTCCTCACTAGTGAGGAGAATTGTGCGATCTACTGGATTGTTCGGGTTGAGGTATTGTCCCACCTGAGGTGGAGGATGTCATGTGTCCTGTTGGGTGTTTATCACACCTTGATGTTGAATGGGATTTTGCAGCACGACAGGAGGGGGTTGTTTCACGTATTGTTGTGGTTCCTGCTGAGGGGCAGGCGGTGTTGGAGGATGGGGAAGACTACCAGAATCTTTCAACCATTTGAAATCAACGATTTGGGGACAATGATAGGTGTAATGGCCGAACTCACCACAAAGGGCACAAGGGAAGTTGGTTTTAACATTATTGTTATTTCTCCCTTGGCGTTTATTACTATTGCCCCCCTGGGGGTTTTGATTCCCTTGGTTCTGGTTGCCCCCAGTGGATTGGTTCTGCTGGGGTTGATTCCCGCCTTGAC
>ML826016.1:51682-69844 GCA_009831015.1 Picea engelmannii | reverse complement strand
GCGCCCGCCCAGTGTCTTCATAGCGCCCTTCAATTTTTCACTACTTTGTATAGTTTTTGACACTTTATGAATGCTTTGGTGTTAATTCAGGTCCATGGATGACTTCATCACTGTTTGACGATGCTGAGTTCTTGTAACCATGTGCGGACGAAATTTCAGTGATAACAGAGGGACTAAGTGTTGAGCCTAGGGGATAAGCCTAAGGGCTTAAGTCCTTGGGAATAATATTTTAATATTATTCCAAAAAGGCCATGTGAATAATATGTTTTTATCCTAAGTTCTTTTGGAAGGACATGTGACTTCCAAATGGTGGGAGGAACGCACGCTGATGGAAGCATGCAGATTCACGGGTGACAAGTGTCAACCCAAGCCCATGCAAATAAAACGGCTGAGATGAGCCGTGGTGGGGAGTTCCTCCTCCCTTCTACTCGACTGCCTGAGCGTGAACCCGTCCGACCTCTACAAGAGACCTCGTGCAATTCTAAAACTGGGGGAAAAGTCTGTGTTGATTTCAGGGATAGCCTGTGTTGATTTCTGGAAAGCCGAGACATCCTCTGTCTAAACGGATCGAGCCTGTGTGTGGAATCTCTGACCCCAAGCCATAACCGCAAGACCATCCTGTCATTGTTGAGCCTGTTGGAAAGCCCGTGTCTGTTTTCCCTGTTGGCTATTGTGGACAAACGATGCTGGAATGCATGTGGCTTGTTGGCCAGTTTGTACAACACCCTCTCCAGGTGAGAGAGATGATTGAAGTTGGAAGAACGGGTTGTTTGGCCTGTGAGCGATTCTCTCCAGGTGAGAGAGTGCGCAGAGGAAGGAGAGAACTCCTGGAAGGAACTCTGTAGCTGCCACAGAGCTCGAAGACTTCCGGTCCGGTCTGTTGTTGAAACCCAAGGCAAGGGAGGTTAGTAGCCGAAGGACTGTCTAGGTGATAGAGAAGGTGTATACTCCTGGAGTGGGACAGGCATGTGGGGAAGGAGAGTTTGTGGGCGGTGAGTATGAGTGGTTCCTGGGAGAGAATTCCTTCCTTGTGACTGTGTTTTCCCTGTAACCTCAGCCTAACCTAGGATTCCTTGCCTTGGGGTGGACCTTAGTCCCAGCTCGGGGGTGCCTACTGCTGACCTTGATGAGAAACGCGGTCTAAGGATGGGTGGTTCGTGGAAGGTTTGCACCTGGTTGGTGGAATTACCATCGTTTTCAAAGATAAGTACCAGATGATGTTTCAATTATGTTACTACATGCTTAAGTATTTATAATTATCATGTACTCTGTTGTGCATATGAATTAATGTTAAAGCCATTGATTATTTATAATAACAGTAATTCTTATGCTCACTTTGAGCTTAAATGTGTTTAACCTGTTTTAAATGCATGTCATATATATATATATATAAAATTAAGCATGAGATTGTCATTTCGTGAAGTAGCGCCTGCCTGACTGATGGAAAGGGGGTGTTACAGAATGGTATCAGGGTGTAACAACTTCAAATGAAAGAGTGTTACAGTATGGTATCAGAGCGTAACAACTTCAAATGAAAGAGTGTTACAATATGGTATCAGAGCCAAGGTTTCGACGCTGAGCCTAGATGGGCCAGTTGAGTGGTCTTTGGACCGAGGGTTTGAGGAGAAATTGTGTTTGGAGGACCAATTTCATACCTTTGAATGCTCCTGAGTGTCAAGGAGTTACTTGACCGTGTTACCAAGCTCAGGAAGTGTAGTAGTGTTATGAAACCGCAGTCGATGTGGTATCTGGCCACAGGGAGAGAGAAATCCACACCAAAAGTGTTGGAGCCGTAGGATCTGTTCGGGGGAAAGGAGAACCCTCGTGACCGTCAGATCTGGAAAATGTGCGCAGGGTTTAAAAACCCTTTGGAGTTGCACAAGAACATGGAAATCGCGATACGCGAAACCCCAAATTCGTCGAGATCGTCCATCAGGGGGAACACGTGGCTGCCGGACGATATTTCGGTACCCGAGAAACCAAAATGGAAGAACCTTGTTTTCGCAAGTCACAAAATAACGAAACCCGAATTTCCAAAACGATCTACACCGTAGATTGTAAGATAGGAACTTGACCATTGGCTCAAGTGGAGGGGTAGACAGTGATTTCGGGATTTCGGCAAACGAAAGTTCGAGAGGTGTGGATGCACGAACTCCCGATGCCCGAAACCCCGAAACGTTGAAAGGATCTGCGTCGTAGATTTGAGAAAGGTCGAATCATTGGATTTCACTTGGAATGGACGTGGACACATGGGTGTGTACCACGTGCCAGTGGGACAAAATAAAAGTGAGCATGGTGCGACCCGGTGACGTCACCATAGATAATGTGGACCCTCCTGAGGGTGCCACTCGCCACTATAGATGTGGAGACAGTTGTGCTATGTGGGCCCGGAGGGTAAAGTAAATTGGGATTTCAGGATTCGCAAAGGAGGAGCACGAGGGCTCAACACTCCAACTCGCGAAGTCGTGAGTTGTGAGAGGTGCTAGCACTTAGCCCTAGCCTACGGTTATATGTAGCAGGCACTAGCGAGGAGGGAGCCATACCCGTATCGTATCTCGGGTATCGGTGTTTGGAGGAAGAAAAGTCGAGGGTCTTCGACTCGCGAAGTTGTGATAGGTGCCTTTGGTTACGAGGTAGGGAAAAAGAGGGAGCTATCACCCAAAAGAGAGTATGAGAGTCTCGTGGATCGAGACCCCGAAACCAGAAGTCCCGAAATTCGCAGAGCCAAACAGAGCTCAGAAAACTTAATGGAATTGAAACGTTTTCTTTTCTTGTTCATGTTGGTTTATGAGTGTTGTAAGTTCCTTGAAGGTTTAAGAGCCTGACAAACTTCGGTCGATTGCACATTGTGTGTGCAGATTTCAACAAGTGTCAGGTCAACCGTGAATCTACGCTAAGTATAGAAAAGGAAAAGGTACAGATTGCCTCCGAAACAGAGGGCGAAAGGGTAGGAAGGGATGTCAACTTGGGAGTCGAATGATCAAACTCTAATGGGCACATAAAAGAGATGGATAAGGAAGGACATATGATGAAACTCATTGAAAGATTGCAGAAAGATGCCCAGGCTCGCCGAGCTGATAGCCGAAATCTCATGAGGGTCAGGGATCAGCAGGGAGAATTCAACTTAAAAATGTTGAAGAGCCTGGAAAGAATAGAAAGGAAGATGGAGAAGGAGAGTGGCTCAAGCAAGACAGAGAGTCGTAGTACCTCTGAGAGAAGAAGAAGATCGAGGAGTGGTAGCAGACATCATCGTCGCTCCCCAAAGCATTCCAGCAGGGAAGCGCATAGTAGTTCAAGCCCGTCCCCTACCAGAAAACATCGAAGATCTGGAGTGGATGAATTGAAAGGGGAGATGAACAAGATCAAGCCTCCAACGTTTGATGGAGAACATAAGAAGGAGGAAGATGTCGAAACATGGTTGCTTGGCATGAGGAAATATTTCCAACTGCAAAATTATTCCTCTCATGTAGAAGGAAGAATTGTGATGTATCAATTGAAGGGAAAAGCATCCATGTGGTGGGATCAGTTTGTGCAGGTGCAACACATTAGTGAGAAAGACATCACTTGGAAGGAGTTCAAGAGGTATTTCGAGAAGAAATACTTGACTAAAAGATACTATGACAGGAAGATGAAGGAGTTCTTCGAACTCAAGCTAGGCAGCATGACCATTGATGAATACGAACGAAGTTTCTTGGAACTACTGAAGTATGTTCCATTCATCAAAGATGAGGCTGTCAAGATTCAGAGATATCTAAGTGGACTGCCACCTTCTATTGGTGACAAGATTGAGTATGATGATCCTAAGACTATGGAAGAAACAATAAGAAGGGCAAAATGCTTATATGAACAACAAAGAGAAAGGCCTACTTTTCGGAAGGCTTGGGATGATCAGAAGAAGTTCAGGAAAGAGAAGAGGCAGAAGGGAAACAAACCTCCCTTTTTCAGAAACAGTCCTCAGGGACAACCATCTTTCAAAGAGCCCAGGAAGGCTGAAGTGGGTGAGAAAATGCCTAGACCGCCACCTATGGAGTGTTGGGGTTGTAAAGGGAACCATAGGTACAGGAACTGCCCCCACAGAAAAGATAAAGCGAGAACCGTCCACAATGTTCAGCAAGCTGAAACAGTGGAGGATATGGGCAGCAGGATGCCAAGGATCTACGCAACCCTAGACAACAAGCAAACAGAATTTCAATCACACATGATTGAAGTGGAAGGTATGATCAACAATCGACCATTTATTATTTTAATTTTTCCGAGGCTAGCCATAGTTATGTAGATCCTAGAGGGGTGGAAAGTTTGCATTTATCAAGAAGCAAACATGAAAGGTCTTGGTTAGTGCAGTTGGCTACAGGAACCAAGAGGAAAGTCACTGAATTGGTTAAATCTTGTTCGATAGACATGAATGGATTGAGCACGGAAACTAAATTGAATGTTCTGCCTTTAGGCTCTTATGATGTGGTACTATGGCATACTGTCCTTACCAGACCTTCAAGATCTGCCCATGAATCATAAGATTCCCTAGGATATAAAATCCTAACAGAGCTACCACTACTGACCATAGCTGGCATATACATGCACAGGTACTTTGACAGAGCGTCCTTACCATACCTTAAGGATATTCCCAAGGATGATCAATCCCCTAGGCTATAAAATCCTAACGAAGCTACCCACTGCTGGTCAGGATACCATAGTATCATCAACATCACTCCCCCTTTCGAGGGAGGCCCTTTCGGACAACACAAGCTTGTCTCGGAAGTACTCAAACTTCACACAAGACAAAGGCTTGGTCAACAAATCTGCAACCTGCTCATCTGTGCCAACATATTGGAGCTTTACAACTCCCCTCTTCACCATATCACGAATGTAGTGGTACCATATCTCTATGTGTTTCGACTTATCATGGAACACTAGGTTCTCCGTCATCTTTATACAACTCTGGTTATCACATAGAATCACAGTAGCTTCCATCTCCAGATCGAACAGACCTGTCAACAACTTTCGAAGCCATATGGATTCACAATCAGTGAAACATGTTGCAATGTATTCCACTTATGTTGTGTTGATACTCTCAGCAAGCCAAGACGTAAAGTTTGAATTTCTGGTCAAATCTAGGGTTTGACCAAGTCAAGAAGCCATGACTAACTCTATGAAGTCTGAGAACAAGTTAGATGGAGCCTCTAACTTCAGAGCATGGAAGACAAGGATTGACCTCATCCTTGCCAAGAATAAAGTGTTGGATATCATGAAATGAAAGATCGTGAAGCCAAAGTTTGAAGAAGGAGAAGAGAAGGAACCGCAGAACGTTGCAGCTGTGGAGAAGTTCAAAGATGTTGACATCAATGCCATGAGTATCATAGTGGATTCCATAAAAGACCACTTGATACCCTACATCTCCCATCTCGACTCATCAAAGAAGATGTACGATGCCCTAACAAATCTCTTCTCAGTCAGAAACATTGGACAAGTTATGAGTCTAAAGAATGAGCTCCGTGACATGAAGATGAATGATGACGACAACATAACATCATACTTTGTAAGGATCTCCCAGTTAAGAGATCGACTACAAGCTATTGAAGAGATCACTTCAGAGAAGGAATTGGTGAACATAGTACTCAATGGTCTTCCCAAGACATGGGATGCATTTGCCGTAAGCATGAGCACAAGGAAGCAGTACCCGACATTTGAAGAACTTTGGACTTGTTGTGCTCAAGAAGAATCAAGGATCAATGCAAAAGAGAAACCCCAGAGGAAGTACGATGATCAAACCTTCACAACAAGATTCAAGAACTTCAGGAACAAAAGGAAGTTTGGCTCAAGGAGGAAGCCAAATCAAGAGAAAGACATTTCATAAGTACAATGCTTCAATTGTCAAAAGTATGGTCACTACAAAAATCATTGTCTCGAGCTAAACAGAAGGAAGGAGAAACACGAAGCATCAATTGCCGAAGAAAAGGAACCTACAAAGAAGACTAAGCAGGATGGAAGAGACTTCTTCTTCTAAAAGGTAACAACACTCTTCTGATTTCTTGTACATATCTTGTTTGCATCATCTCTGTACATATCTTGTATATCTATAATGTGTTCCAAGAAGAACTATACCTATGGAAGAACAAACAAGATGGAAATGGATATCATTAGATAATACACATGAAAAGATGAGATACAAATCATGTGGAAACTATTAAGCCAAATCAATCATGAAGAGACTTAGTAGAAGCAAAGACAGAAAGAAGTCATCAATCGAGAGGAAATTGGAAAAGGACTTATGACGTTTTATAAAAGACAGCAAGACGAAAGCGTGGACTCTGTTAGACAAGAGAGCCAATTATATATTGCAGAAAACAATAATGATGCAGATGGAAGCATGGACTCCGTTAGACGGAGGGAGCTGATTATATGCACTCTTACATGAAGCAAGGATTAGGAGGGAGCTAATCCTATGACCCATTGAAGATGATGAAGTATATATCCATGGTAGCAGCCATAAAAGACAGTACGTGTTCAGTTCAACCGCAGAAGAAGACTTCCTCGAAGAGAAGCCTTAAAGTATTCTTGGTTGTCTATCCAGATCCGTGATCCTACGATGAAAGGAAGAAGTGGAAACTCTAGGGCATGGAATCTATAAGAAACTCCATGGACCCAAGAGCTAAAGAAAAACATGAAGAAGAACATAAGGATTCCAAGAAAGAAAGAGAAACCAGAACAACCAGTGATTGTATCAAGAATCACAAGATTACCAGCCTGATATAAACTCACTAAAAACAATCAAGCAAAAGAACTGAAAGAGTGTATGGAAGACTTATGAACTAAAGCATTGTGAGACCTAGAACTAGAGGTTCTCCCAGATGGAGGGAGAAGACTATGATGATTACTTGTTCCAGTACACCAAACTTATCTCTACATAAGTCATTGTATCATCCACAACATCCATGAGTCGGAATTCTACATCAAATGAATGCAAAGAATGTTCTCCAAAGAAATTGAATAAAGAGCGTATGAAGAAAAACATCAAGACTTTGAGACATACTAGAAAGAGACCCTTGTATGCAGATAGAAGAAGATAACTTGGTGGAAGAACCTCCGGTGCACAGCAGAAGCGTGGTGAAGATTTCCTTTAACATCAAGATGACTACTCAGTAGATCAGATCTCATGATGACAAAAGAAGTGCCACATAGATATGTTCCAAGTTTTCCAACTATGATATACTCTATCGTTCAGATCTACATGAAGCCTTCACAGTGTTCTAGACTAAAGTACATTTGAAATCAAGCATTACATTATCCATGATGAAGTCTAGAAAGAAGAAAATTATTCTCCAATACATATCTCCACAGATGAGCAGATAAGCAGACATTTTGGTAAAGCTTCTATATGAAAGAGTTTGCGTACTCAAGCTAAAGCTCGTGGAAACAACTTCCTTCTTATTGAAAAAGGAAGAAATGACTCTCCAAGTTAGGAGGGACCACTGAAAACATTATTGAAGACATTCATTCTTTAAAATTGAAAAACAATCCATTTTGGAACAATGCTTTCCTGTTCGGAAAGTGGATTGAGACTTCTGACAGACACTCACTTTCCATTGTGGTTAACATGGGAAGTAGTCTGATTGTTGATGTATCATAGACAACGACTTCCCATTGTGGTTAACATGGGTAGTGGTCTAGGGCAGTCTCTCTTCTTGAGGGTTACTCAAGAAGACTGGCCCGCCTAGCCGAACATCGATTTCTCATTGTGGTTAACATGAGGAATGGTCTGTTTTGGAGGTTGATGCAGGACAGTCTTTTCCTCTTGTGGTTAAGAGAGGAAATGGTCTGGACAATCATTCCTTAGGGTTTATACATTCTCTCTAGGGTTCACTTTGATTAATGTAGGAGGAATGGCCCAGGGTGGGGAATGGTCCAGGCTCAGCAATAAGGGACAAACATTCCTTAGGGTTTATACATTCTCTCCAGGGTGCACTTTGATTAGTGTAGGAGGAATGGCCCAAGGTGGGGAATGGTCAAGACTCAACATTCCTTAGGGTTATACATTCTCTCCAGGGTGCACTTTGATTAGTGTAGGAAGAATGGCCTAGGGTGGGGAATGGTCCATGTTCAGAAGACAAGACAATTATTCTTCCTTGCTTGAGAAGAATAGTCCAGATATCTCATTGTTCTACTCTGAGGGAAAATATTCTTTCATATCTCACATACGTGAGTGAAAGATTGGCCCAAATGATTCAATTTATATCATAACATTGTTTCTGTGCAGGTTGCTATTGGATGTTTGTTATGAAGACCATATGACAGTAGATGAAGACTACTGTGGTGGATATGTTCCACTGTTCGTGAGGCAGATATTCTTTCAGAGCTCACAGATGTGAGTGAAAGATTGGCCCAGATGATTCAATTTATATCATAACATTGTTTCTGTGCAGGATAATATCAGATGTTTGTTATGAAGACTACATGATAATAGATGAATACTATTGTGATGGATATGTTCCACTGTTCGTGACTACACGTTGTTGATCAAGTACTTGTGTGTTACTTGGTGTGGTAGTGTACCACTGGATTGTAGTCATGTACTACTATGGATAAACACAGTTGTATTCTATTTTTATTCTAATTGCCTTGAAGACTATCAACAATTTATTGGAGATCATCATCATCCAAACAAATGATGAACATAGATTTTCCAGACGGAAAACGGTTCAAGAGCATTTCCTCTTCTATATTATAAGAATGGCTCTTGTATCACTCTATGGTGTGAGTGACTTATCTAGCATCATGTCTAATTACTTAGATGAAGTATGGTTTCGAGAGATGATGCAGCTGATGGTGATGGTGATGCTCATGATCTAGTCATGAGATAGTCTAGACGACTATATTGATGCTACCTGGTAAATGGTATGTTTTTGTGCTCAAGACCATTACCTGTAATACCTCCCTATCTAGGAGGGAGTGTTAATATTATGGTAGCTGCGGGAGGTATTTACCTCCACGTGTAAACCTGACGAGAATAGAAGACTCTGGAAAGAAAGAGAAAACCCTAATAAGTTGGCTAATAACCCTAGAAGTCTTGTCGACTCAAGAATATAATTTATATTAGGTTATTAGCCTCCAAGAGAAGAAGTCGGGCAAAAATAATAATAATATACTGAACAAACACATATCCAGAAGGAGAAGTCGGCCCCAACAAATCTGGCAGAACCAGTATAAATACAGGGCGCCAATTCTCATTTGACACATCTCAGAATTGCAGAGAGCAACTGGTGCGCACTGCAGTTCCTGGTTTGGTGCGCACGTGTGGAGGAGAGCTGCAGGTGCAGTTGCTACAACAAACAATTTCAGTGTTGGCTTGGACTATCTATTGGCTAGGGTTTGGACTATCTGATCAACTATTGTTGGTGCGCTATCCTTGGAGGAAGATGCGCTACACCTTGTTTGGCTATCTAGCCTAGGGTTTACTTCCAGAGTAATTCTCAGTCAAGGTCAAGGTGCTCGGAGGGTGGCTTCAACCTATGGTTGGGTGACGAGGGTATCATCTACAAAATCTTCTATATTCTAACAGGTCTTTCATCTCAAACTTTGTGGCAAGCTTCTTCTTACAATCTATGATGAGATTTTCTTCTCTAGTCAGGAATAAACCATTCGCATACAGTAGCAATCTAACTGGCTCATCATTCATAACCTTGAAGTAAAGGTTAGAAACAAGTTTACTCTTAGTAAAGCCCAAGCTCATCAGGAAACTATTAATTCTTCCATACCAAGCTCTAGGAGCTTACTTCAACCCGTATAGAGCTTTCTTCAACCTGCAGACATGAGTCTTTCTATCTTCAACTTCAAACTCTTGCGGTTGTTCTATATACACTTCTTCAATAACACCATTTAAGAAGGTTGTTTTCACATCCATCTGGGGTAACTTCCACTTCATTTTGGCTGCAAGAGATATGATGGTTCTGATTGAACTATATCTGGCTACAAGAGAAAATGTCTCTTCATAATCAATACCTTCCTTTTGAGAAAAACCACGAGCCACAAATCTTGCCTTACTTTTTTCAATACTTTCCTCTGCTGCATGTTTTATTTTGTATATCCACTTGGAAGATACCACATCTTTGTTCTTTGGTCTGGGAACTACTTCCCATACATCATTCTTTATAATGGACCAATATTCTTATGTCATGGCGTCCATCCATTCTTTCTTCTGAACGACTTCTTCAAAGCAAGTAGGTTCTTTTTCTATGAGATCACACATCAAGGCCATATAGCTGGAGAATGGATTAAGTTTATTTCTTTGTCTCATGGTTCTTTCTTGGGCACCATACTTATCTTCATCTTGAATAATTTATCTTTCCCAAGCTGGATTTCTCTTGTGAGAGATCGTCATACGGGGAGGTTCTTGAGATTCTATCATATCATGATCTTCTGGAATCTCATCATCAGGGGTAACTGTAACTTCTTTCATGGGTTCTGCAACTCTAGGAGCTACAGGTTCCTCTTCATATGTTTCTTCAAGCTGGCATTTCCTTGATCTTTTGAGTGTTGCATATTCATCAAAGGTTACATCTCTGCTGATCTCAATATGATGGTAACCTAGTATGTAGATTCTGAAGGCCTTAGAGGCCTCACAATATCCAACAAATATTCCCTTCTTTCCTGAAGGATCCAACTTAGTTCTCTTTTCTTTTGGAATGTGTACAAATACTGGACAACCAAATATTTTGAGATGGCTTACTTCTGGCTTCTTTTTGGTGAACATTTCTTCGGGATTTTTGAATCCAAGTGTACTATGGGATAATCTGTTTCGGACATATACTGTTGTTCTTGTTGCTTCAGCCCATAAGTGCATTGGAAGATCTTGATCATGAATCATAGTCTTTATTGTTTCCATAATTGTTCTATTTTTTCTTTTTACTACACCATTTTGTTGAGGATTATAGGGAGTGGTGAGCTCCCTCTTAATCCTGGCATCTCTGCAAAAGCTTCCAAATTCATTTGAAGTGTACTCTCCTCCATTGTTTGACCTGAGTATATTGATTTTCCTTTCGAAAAGGTTTTCTACGAAGGCTTTGAATTCCTTGAACTTTCCAAGTACTTCATCTTTTGACTTCAAGAAATAAACCTAAGTCTTACGAGAGTAATCATCAATAAATGATACATAGTATACATACCCGCTTAGAGAGGTTGATGGCATTGGACCGCATACATCTGAGTGGACAAGTTCCAAGATTCCTTCTATTTTACTGTCACTCTTTGGGAAATGATTCTTTATGTCTTTCCTTGTGCACATCCCTTGCATACACCTTCATGATCAACCTTTAATTCTAGTAAACATGTAACTACCTTACTTACATATGGTAAGGCTTTGTAGTTGATGTGAGCTAGTATTTTATGCCAAATTTCACAAGGAATTTTAGTAGAGTGAGTTAAGGCTACATCTGAGTGACCTTTTAACTTGCACAAACCACCTTCTTCTGTTCCAATAAAAATTGCACCTTCTATAGTTTTTCCTTTAGACCATATAAGAACTTCACCATCTATGAATGTAACCCTGAAACCTTTCTTATCTAGGGCTGAAATAGAATGTAAGTTCTTTGTGACACCTGGTACATAGAGTAAATCCTTAATTCTCATTGGAGTTCCTGAATCAAGTTTGTAAGTGGATTCTCCCATTCCTTTGATAAAGTACTGATAATCATCTCCAAGTGAAAATTTCTGGGGAAAGTCCTTTTCTACAAGGTTAGAGAGAGTGTCTTTCTGACCTGTCATGTTCTTAGAGGCACCACTATCTATGAGCCAAGTATCCTCTCCAGGTGTCACAGATCCTGAGAGAGCAGAAAACAAGACATATTCTTCAATCTCTTGTTTAGTTGACTTCTTGGGTGGTTCATCATCTTCAACTGCATGGGCATGATGTCTTTTGTTATTTCTCCTCTTGTATTCTTCCCTTTTGGCGAAACATTTCTTAACAATGTGTCCATCTTATCACAATGATAATATTGATAAGAGGAGAAATATTTTCCCTTTCTTTGACCCTTATGATATTTCTTCTTGTACTTCTCTTTGGCTGCATCTTCTTTGGGTTCTGGTACATTTTCTTTTATGAATTTTGCAAGGTCATTCTCTTGAAGAATGAGTCCAATTCTGTAAGGCACGCAAATTTTCCACACCTTCTAACTTATCAACAAGCTTGGTGCTTGCAGACATCTTGACCTGGAGCTAAGAAAATGACCAGAAATTGAAAATGCTCAAAAATTGAAACTGAGCTTACCAGGAGATGCGCTGGACTGAGGCGAGTTTGCTGGAGCGGACTGTTTCATAAAATTTCAAGTTTTACCCCTTGAAACTTTATCTGCACAATTATGGACTATACTTCTAGTACCGATTCTGGTTTTCTGGTACCAGTCAAAACTAGGATTTGACTTTCCAGAGAAACTGGCCACTGAAAAAGTTCGTTGAAGCTGCCAAAAGATGTGCTAGGGTAGGGCGCACTTCCCAAGATAGTTTTTGGTCAAAAATTCCTATTCAGTAAAAATCCCTAATTTTCTTGTACGCCAACAGTGACGTTAGATACCTAGTGAACGATGGTCTATTCAGTCAAGCTCTGATACCATGTTAAGTTTTTACTGTTGTTATTAGGTTATTTCCAAATTACATGAGCATTCACTGCATTTCCAAAACAACAACACAAAGAGGATCACTGAAAGAAACACAATCACAAGGTACGCAACATTTTATCCTAGGAAACCCTCATGGGGGAGAAAACCCAGCAAAAATTCCTCAATAATAGATTGCCAATACAATGGCAAGACTAATACCAAAACACCAAGAATAAACTAAGACTGAGCATACAAAGGATGAAAAATAAATCTATATAGGTTCACTTCTCGTGTCCCAATCACTCTTCCATAAGTGACATTGGACCCCTTAGGGTGAATGAGGAACTCTATCCCTCTGAAGGACACCGCAAACCCCCTATCCTGGATGGAGGAACCTGAAATGAGATTATTCTTCAACCCTGAGACATACAATACATCCCTAAACACCAAGGGTGACATCAACTCCCTCTCAAAGGAAGTTGTGCCACGCCCAGCCACCCTGACTATGGTGTCGTCTCCAAGCACTATCTCCAACTTGATCTCTGTATTTATGAGATCAGTGAAGTGCTCTCTCACACTTGACATGTGACTCGATGCTCCACTGTCAATGTACGAGACGTTGGATGGTGGCTCAATTGTCGAACAACAAACTATCAAGGAACACTCCCTCTCAAACTGGGAGGCAAACACGTCCTCCTCTTTGTCGTTGCAGTACCACCTTGCTTCTTCTTCTTCATGTTGGGACACTTTCTAGCATAGTGCCCCATCGGGTTACAAGCAAAGCATCTCACTTTGTTCATATCCATCTATTGTTCACCTCCTCTTTGTTGTTGTTGTTTGGTCCCTCCCTTGGGACCCTACTTGGTCTTCTTCTTGCCCTTTTCCAAAAGAGCAAGATCACCCTCATCACCATCCTTACCCTGTTGCTGACTAGAAGATCTGGAGCCAACTCTAAGCTCCTCCTGCACAAATTCATCCCAGAGCCTCTCCCAACTAGGCATATGCTCTCTAGCCACGATGCCTCATAAAAAACTCTCCCAAGATTTGGAAAATCCATTTAAGGTTGTCCTCACCAACTCTCAGGGATCTACTATCTCGTCAACCGCTACCAACTCATCACGAATATGAGAAAATATCGTGAGGAATGAGGTAATTGAATTTTTCTTCATCATCTTGGTGTCCCTTAACTTCTCCTAGAGCACCATCTTCTGATCTTGGTTAGGGATTTGGTAAACACCACACAAGGGCTGCCATGTCTGAAAAGTGAAGTCCTTACCAGAAACATGAGGTATGACATGGTCCTTGACTGCATCAAGGATAATCCTCTTGGCCATGATGTTCCTCTTCCGGAACTCAAACAAAAGTACAACATATGTGTGAGGTATTGTGGGATTCTCCACAATGTCCCATATCTCTCCCTCCTCCAAAATCAAGACTATCTTGGCTTTCCACGAAGACCAGTTGCCTACCCTCGCAAGCCTATCCTCCACCCTCAAACCTGCCACTACCATGGCTGCCTTATGATTCTACTCTAACCAAACAATACTAATGCTAATTGTTGTGAGGTGAAGTAAAAATATGCCTCCAACACACAAAACTCAAGTGTGAAAATGAAGCTTCCAAACAAGTGAAAAATCTGCCAATTGTTTGCCACTATACCAACCAACTCATGTGCCCTTAGGCTCTCATACCATGAAGAATTTTGAGGTTCCTATAGGCTAACAAGTTTGATATTTCTTCCCACTAAAAATGCCCATTAAAAAGTGATTGGCTGCCTCTTTGTAGATGTTGTTTTAAGGATTTAATTAGGAGGTTTTTGTTGTCCAAATTAGCACACATAAAACTCCACAAAAGCAATAAATACCCTTTAGGATATTTAACACCTACAACTGATAAGTAGATAAGAAAACCATGACAAATGAACACAAGTGTTTTTGGTCAACATGACCCTGGAAAAACCCCCATGGGGAAAACCAGTAAGAGAGTAGATGTATTATGGATATCTCAAATCAAGTGCTACAACAAAGGACATATACAAATGAACATGATACAATGGCAAGTTCTTCTCAAGCTTTCTTTCGAGTTCCTTGGTATTTATGCCCTCCTTTTCCTTAAAGTGCCTCGTAGTGAAGTATGCACCCCTCTTTGGTGTAGCTCATGCGCCCTTGTCAAATGATTGAGTGGATGCTCCCTTCTCTTCACAATAGATGCGCCCTCCCCTCCTCATAAAAAAGTGCACCCCTCTACCAAATAGTGTGCCACTCCTTCACTAGATGCACCAACCCGCTTGCAATCTAAGTGCACCCCAATGACATGGATGCGCCCTCCTCAAAGCTTGACTTCTCTCATACAATGGTGCACCCCCTTCTCCACAAATCTCTCCTTCTCATCTCCTCCTTCACCCAAATCACTCAGTGAACAAGTGAATCTCTTTTTTTTCCTTTTGCCTCCTTTAGCCTCATCCATAGGCTAACCTGGAAAACCAATGGCCAAGATTAGATCTTAGGCCAAACCTCCAATAAATGGTTGAGATTAAATCTCAAAAATGACTTAAGTCTCCTAAGTCACTTGACTTAAGTGAAATAAAGTCACTTTGACTTTATAACATAAAGTAAAGTAGTGAGGGTCAAATATTCCCCCCTTTGTGTTTAGAAACTCACAAACACAAGGGGACCACTTTCCAAGGTACCCAAATCTCAACAATTCTCTACCAGACAAAGAAGAAATTTGCTGCTAAAAATGAGAAGTTGAGAAGATATAGGAATTCGATTTGGGATACCATAGAACTTTTTGATGTTTTTTCAATTGAAGTTGTCCCAAGAGAGAAGAACCATGTTGTCGATGCTTTAGCCATCTCTACAACCACTTTGCAACATTGTGAAGAAATGCTTTGTGACCTATGCAAAATGGAAGTTATCTTTAGACCATATGTCCCCAATAACCTTGAACATTAAGTTTTCAATGATGATGCCCAAATCCTTTGTTTCTTGCAAAGAAACAATGAGTTTTCAGAAAGTCAAGTTAATTTCCTAGTTGAATCCATGAACTTAAGAGTTGAAGACCTTCCAAACAACACTCTTCCCAAGGGATTTGTTCCTTTAGAAAGGATGTTCGATATACATGATATGTATAAAGGGAAACATGTCATTGATCAAGAAGATGAGGCCTTTGAATTTAATCTTAGTTCAGAAAATAGTCTTAGAATGATCAAGATAGGAAAGGGAACTGAAAGGGAAGGCATAATAAACCTTATCCAAGAATATAAAGACATATTTGCTTCATTAGATGACGATTTAAAGGCCTATAAGGGAGATATTATCTAACACGCCATTCCTCTCAGGGAGGGAGCCATACCTTTTAGACAAAATTTAAGACATATTAACCCTAAGTTGGCTTCCCAAATCCAAAAGGAACTCCAAAATATGGTTGATGCAAAAATCAAAGCCCCCATTAGATATTCTTCCTATATGGATAACTTGGTTGTTGTCCGAAAGAAGAGTGGATATATTCGATTGTGTTGGACTTTAGAAACCTTAATCAACTATCTCTTAAAGAAAATTATCCTCTCCCAAACATGGAACATTTTCTACAAAAAGTCACTAGTGCATGGATGATGTCTATGTTAGATGGTTTTTCTAGGTATAACCAAGTCTTAGTAAATAAAGAGGATCAACTTAAGACTGCCTTTACCACCCCTTTGGGAACTTTCATGTATTTGAGGATGCCTTTTGGTCTTATGAATGTCGGATCCACTTTTTAAAGAGCAATGGATTTTTCCCTTAAAGACTTGACAGGGAAAATCATAGAGATATATCAATATGATTTAACAATTGTTTTTAAGGAGAGAAATGCACATGTTTTGCACCTTAGGAAAAAAATTGAACAATGTAGGAAGTACGTATTTCTCTAAATCCCAAGAAATCAATTTTTGGTATTGATAGAGGAAAATTATTGGGTCATGTTCTCTTTGAAGAAAGAATTAAGAAAATCCCTCCCCCAACCAGTAAGAAGTCTTTGCAATCATTCTTTGGCACATGAGAGAGAAAGACCAATAACCCCTAAGGGACCGAAAATTTCAAAAGTAGCTCTCACAATGGTGAGGAAAAGATGATGACAAGATGAAAGTGAGGGTTAGTCTTTTTATATGAGGCTACCCTAACATATTTTTCCACATAATATGTCAACAACAAAATATAAGTGGGGTCGACCCCTCAATTTCCCTTTACAAAATGTAATAAATCCAAAATACACCATAATGAGACACACATGTGAGATGTCAAGCCTCCTTAGGCAAGGAGGGCACCTCCAAAGTCCATGTGGCATCAATCCAGAGCAAGGTGGGAGCAAGTGATGTCTCTCCTCATCGAAATTCATGCCATGCATCATCGATACCCCAAGAAATCACCAAACCCTAGCTACATCAAGCTCTATATGGTGACATCATCACCAAAATAAGGTCGACGTCCAAGGTCCAGGTGTTGCATCCAAGCCCTGGGGAGCTACATCTCATCTCTGCACTGTCTCTAATTGTCTATCGCTAAAATGTCCCTAATCCTGGTGAAAAACAAGCTCCATGGTACTCTTCCCAACCTATGGGCTTCCAACCCATCTATGTGCCATCGTGACTGAATCTGCTCATACCAAGCCCATATGTCCTGTTATCCCCGATTTCTAGGGATAACTACGAGATCATGTCTCGAGGCCCACATGTCCTAGACATGGAGTACCGAGAGCAGGATTGACCTGAGCATGGCCTTGGAGGGACCATCTTTCTTCTTCTTCATCACACTTGTCCTATCAGCAGCAACAACATCCATCACCTTCGGCTTGGACTTGCATCGGAGAAGACTCTTGCTCCATGAGGTAATTGGTCTAGGTATCATGGTATGTGTCATGTTTGATCATTATAACTTTCAGATATATGCATCAGATTCCTTTCATTTCTAACAACTGCTTGGATCTTACACTAACCCACTTGACCATGGTTGGGGGGATTAACATGGTACCCTAGCAAGCTTGTACCCATAGGTTTTGGTTAGATACCAGGGGGGATTTTGAAGAGCCATCGTCCGCTCCCACCATTATATCACTTTTACATCTTATCTCCCATTCATCTATCCCATTCCCCTAGTCCGGACATTAGGATGACCTATTTATGGGGTTACACCTTATCCTGTGGGAAGAAGGGGCTAAAGGCCCAGGGGGTAAAAGCAGCTGGTAAGAGATAAAAGCCATAAAAACAAAACCAAGAGATGCCTCGCCCAGGGATCCCCGAGAAGGCAATAAAAAGCCTCTCAATAAGAAACAAGAGGGACATGAAGAAAACTAAAAACAAGACCTAGGCAAGAGGATGGGGGGTCTCATCACGAGCCAGCCCATTATGTTCATAGGTACCTAGCAGTATGACATTGCCATTATCTGGTTACCACGCCAGGGCAGTGTTGAAATAATGTAACTGCGAAGAGCATTCTTATTATTTTGTTATTGGATTAAATCCCCATTGTGGATTAATCATGTCATTATTATTATTTTTATTATTAGGTTAATCCCCATTGAGGATTAACTAAGTCGGTAATTG
>ML826016.1:22986-33009 GCA_009831015.1 Picea engelmannii | reverse complement strand
TAGCTCAAAAAATAATTAATTAATTAAATTATTAAAAATTTAATTAATTAAAAAAAACTACTCTAGACTCGACGGA
This sequence comes from Picea engelmannii, assembly GCA_009831015.1. Classification (NCBI taxonomy): domain Eukaryota; kingdom Viridiplantae; phylum Streptophyta; class Pinopsida; order Pinales; family Pinaceae; genus Picea; species Picea engelmannii. The sequence goes on along the minus strand of ML826016.1, from coordinate 32,933 downwards.
ATTCCGTGAAACTTTAGACACTGCCTGGCATGGTCATTTACAATAATCCTAAGAGGTTACCGAGTGAATGAGACCACCAGAGCGCCTTCCACCACTTTGGAGGAAGCCTATGGAGGGAAAAACTCAAGGGAAGTTGGCCAGGAGCTTGTCTGGTCGACAACCTGAGGATAAAAAACCCTCGATGAAAGGAACTCCCCTGATGACAACATCCAAGGAACCTGACCTAACTATGATCCACGCAGACATCATTACATTATAGACCCACGCAGGGGTGCGGAAGTTCCGTTTACAAAAATTTAAGTGCTGGGGTATCAGATACCCAGTAGAACCATCTCTGTCTTCGACATAGATAATCTTCACGATACATGAGTTGACCCCTGTGCTGAATAGGCGGTCAACAGACCCCAGACTAAAACAACATCCTGAAGTGCTCTTTCTATCAAAAGCACTTCCAGCGCAATTTGAATCAGTATAACCATACAGTCTGAAGTCATGATCTCCAGTATAATAGAGACCATAATCCAACATACCCTTAAGGTATCTCATCACATGCTTTGTAGCTACCATGTGAACACGTCTGGGCTCTACTAGATACTGACTTAAGGTGTTCACAAAAAAAAATATATCTAGCCTGGTATTCGTTAGATACATCTCTGGACTCTGCCAAACTTCAAGACCTAGGAAATAATGCATCTGGCTTAGGTCTTTCATCTCAAATTCTGCAGCGAGCTTCTTCTTACATTCTGTGATGATTTTTTCTTCTCCTGTTAAGAATAAGTCATCCACATACAGTAGCAGTATAACTGGCTCATCATTCATAACCTCGAAGTAAAGGTTAGAATCAACTTTACTCTTGGTAAATCCCAAGCTCGTCAAGAAACTATCAATTCTTCCATACCAAGCTATAGGAGCTTGCTTCAACCCGTACAGAAATTTCTTCAACCTGCAAACATGAGTCTTTCTATCTTCAACTTCAAACCCTTGTGGTTGTTCTGTATACACTTCTTCTACAATAACACCATTTAAGAAGGTTATTTTCACATCCATCTGGTGTAACTTTCACTTCATATTGGCTGCAATGGCTATGATGGTTCTGATAGAAGTGTATCTGGCTACAGGAGCAAACGTATCTTCATAATCAATGTCTTCCTATTGAGAAAAACCATGAGCTACAAATCTTGCTTTATGTTTTTCAATACTTTTGTCTGTAGCATGTTTTATCTTGTATATCCATTTGGAAGATACTACATCTTTGTTCTTTGGTCTGGGAACTACTTCCCATACATCATTCTTTATAATGGACTGGTATTCTTCTGTCATGGCATCCACCCACTCTTTCTTCTGAATGGATTCTTCAAAGCAAGTAGGTTCATTTTCTATGAGATCACACATAAAATCCATATAACTAAAGAATGGCTTAGGTTTCTTGCTTTGTCTCATGGTTCCTTCTGGGGCACCATACTTCTCTCCATCTTGAATAAGTTCTCTTGCCAAAGCAGGCTCTCTCTTGTGAGAGATCATCATCTGGGGAGGTTCTTAAGATTCTATCATATCATGATCTTCTGGAATCTCATCATCAGGGGTAATTGTAACTTCCTTCACAGGTTCTGCAGCTCTGGGAGCTACATGTTCTTCTTCAAGTTGGAATTTCCTTGATCTTTTGAGTGTTACTTCTTCATCAAAGGTTACATCTTTGTTGATCTCAATATGATGGTAACTTGGTATGTAAATTTGGAAGGCCTTAAAGACCTCACAGTATCCAACAAATATTCCCTTCTTTCTTGAAGGGTCTAACTTAGTTCTCCTTTCTTTCGGAATGTGTACAAACACTGGACAACCAAGTATTTTTAGATGGCTTACTTCTAGCTTCTTTCCAGAGAACATTTCTTCGGGGGTTTTGAATCCAAATGCACTATGGGATAATCTGTTTTGGACATAAACTGTTGTTCTTGCAGCTTCAGCCCATAAGTGCATTGGAAGATCTTGATCGTGAATCATAGCCTTCACTGCTTCGATAATTGTTCTATTCTTTCTTTCTGATACACCATTTTGTTGAGGATTATAGGGAGTGGTGAGCTCCCTCTTAATCTCGACATCTCTGCAAAAACTTCCAAATTCATTTGAGGTGTATTCTCCTCTATTATCTGACCTAAGTATCTTGATTTTTCTTTCGAAGAGTTTTTCTACCAAGGCTTTGAATTCCTTGAACTTTCCGAGTACTTCATCTTTTGATTTCAAGAAATAAACCCAAGTCTTACGAGAGTAATCATCAATAAATGATACATAGTATGCATACCCGCATAGAGAGGTTGATGGTATTGGACCACATACATTTGAGTGGACAAGTACAAACCTCCTTCTGGTACATAGGATACATCATTCATTCTTATCAAAGTTCATGTCAAGTGCTTAAGAGCCAAGTATCATTTCCAAGTATCACACAACATAATCTTCAATTTCTTCTTTAGTTAACTTCTTGGGTGGTTCGTCATCTTCAGCTGCATGGGCATGATGTCTTTTGTTATTTCTCTTTTTGAATTCTTCCCTTCTGGCAGGACAATTCTTAGCAATGGGTCCCATCTTATCACAATGATAACATTGATAAGAGGAGAAATCTTTTTCTTTTCTTTGCCCCTTTTGATATTTCTGGAATCTCCTTGGAGGGCGAGATTCTTTATGGAAGTGGGTGAATCTCTTTGGGCAGTGAGATTCCTTACGAAGGTGAGTCTCATTTTGGAAATGAGACCTTTTCTTTCCTCCTTTAGCATGAGCAGCATGGGCTTGGTCTTCATCCCTTAATAGTACTTCTTCCCGATTGGCTACTCTTGCTTCTTCTTGAACACATTCTTCCCATAGATTGTCAAATTTGAGTTTCTCTTTTCTTGCACAGATAGTTTGGATGAAGGCATCCCAAGGTCTTGTGAGACCAATAAGAGTTGTCATTATGAGTTCATCTTCATCTAGGTTGTCTCCACTTGCTTCTAATTGTTCCTTGAATTAAGAAACACTAGAGAAATAGTCATGAACTGTTTCTCCTTTCTGCATCTTTGTATTCTTGAGTTGGGTTCTCAGATTCATCTTTCGGTTGATGTTCTTTCCTTCATACATTCTGGTTAGGGTATCAAACATATCCTTTGGAGTATTCTTAGAAGACACTTGAGGGATCAAGTGATCTTTAATGGAGTCTACAATGATCATTTTGGCCCTAACCATATCCTTCTTGTACTTTGCTTTGGTTGCATCTTCTTCGCGTTTCGATACATTTTCTTTTATGAATTTTGCAAGGTCATTCTCTTCAAGAATGAGTCCAATTCTGTACTTCGAGGCACAAAAATTTTCCACACTTTCTAACTTGTAAACAAGCTTGGTGCTTGCAGACATTTTGACCTGGAGCTAAGAAAATGACTTGAAAATGAAAGTGCTCAGAAAGTGAATCTGAACTTACCGGGAGATGAGTTGGGCTGAGGCGAGTAGGCTGGAACTATCTGTTTTAAAAAATTCCAAGTTTTACCCCTTGAAACTTGACCTACGCAAATCTGGATTGGTATTGGTTCTGGTCTCCTGGTTTTCTAGTACCAGTCAAAACTAGGGTTTGACTTTGCGGAGGCTCTAGCCACTGAAAAGGTGTGTTGAAGCTGCCAAATGATGTGCTAGGGTAGGGCAAAATTTCATAGATGGTTTAGTCAATAATTCTCTTCCAATAAAAAGCCCTAATTTTCTTGTATGACAATAATGACGTTTTTGGATACCCAATGAAAGGTGCTCTATTCAATCAAGCTCTAAAACTATGTTAAGTTTTAATGTTGTTATTAAGTTCTTTTCAATTTACTAGAGAATAACAACATAAGTAGGATCACTGGAAGAAACACAATCACAAGGTACACAACATTTTATCCTGGGAAACCCTCATGGGGAGAAAACCCAGCAAAAACTTCCTCAATAATACATTGCCAATACAATGCCAAGACTTAAGACAAAACCACCAAGAAAAGACTAGGACTGAGCATGTGCCTCTCTTCTCCTTCTTGTAACTGCCGCTACCTCCAAAAGATGCGCACTTGTTAAAGTGGCTGAAGAGTTCATCTTTAAAGTTGCACACTAGTGCCCATTGGTGGCTTTATTTCCATGTTTTATCTCCTTTGAAGTTGCACACTTGTGCTTAAGTGGCCTCCTTGACGTTGCGCACCTCTCCTTGGGGCACTTCAAGTTTGGGTTGTAAGTTGTGTATTTGTGGTGGAGTGTATATTTGAGCTATTTCCTTCTTGCTTACCTGCAAAATCCATTAAGAGTTAGTTCAATAATTGCTTCACTATTGTAAGAAATCTAACTAGTGCTTAATTCATTTCATTCGTAAGTAGTTCTATCTTTGTATATTGTTGTAACATCCAGCTATTCTTTATTTGTTGATAGTTGTTATAATTCTTTTGTATCTCATCTAATTTGTAAAGTTATTTCATTGCTTTGTATTTAGATATTTGTTGTAACTTAATTGACCCCATTGCCCAAGCTTAGGCACTAGTCATAGTTGACTTAGGGAAAGGGTTGATTCTCATTAAAGGTTTGCATTGCATTGTTGCCTCTCATATAGGCTAGCTCCCCCTTACCTTTAAGAAACTAAAATTAACTCCAAGAATTCATCTAATCATTGACATAGTAACTAGGGTCTACCCCCCTTGGCTTCCCTAGGAGTAATCCTAGATGGAAGAAATCCAAATCAAGGTGACAGTGGGTTTGGATTTAGGCATTGTGCCTCCAAGGACACACTAAGTGGATTGATACTTTTTCCACATTTGCAAATGTGTATTAGGACGGAAACATCTTTGGCATCGTTATCGAGGATAAGTCTTTTATCCTTGGTCTTAATGACTTAACTTAATTTATTCTTTTAAAACCAACTAATAAATTTCTCCCTAATTTTTTTACTTGGGTTGGTTTTTCATTGTTTGCTTACTCTTTAGAAAATTCTTTTAAGTATACTACCTGGAGCAATCCTCTTGCTCCTTGTAGGCTACTTGAAAGTCTTGGAGAAGAAACAATCTCTGATATCCATCCTTTGTTGTACATAATAATCTAACAACTTTTTGTTTTCCTTCTTATTTTTTCTTTGTTTGATGCTCTTGTTTGTTTGAAATAAACTTGGTCATCTAGTGACTCCACTTCAAAATAATTTGACAAAGTATTCTTCAAGAAGGAACTCACAGCGTGCTTAGCATCATCCTTGAACTTGAATTTTTTTTTGGATAAGGTTACCCAATTTTCCTTCTTGTTGGATCCTTGATAATTCTCGGGTCCTAGTCCTTTTCTTTAGACTTTTTGTTAAATGATCTAGTTAGAAATGGGCACCTTTTTTAAACCTATTGACTTTTAACAAATTGTTGGTTATCCTCATGATATATCTGAAGATGTTATTGAAAACTTGTCTGACTTTCATAATTATGATAATGCTAGTGCTCATATCAGGGCCTTTGGGCAGTGTATTGATGAATGGTGTGATCCACCTATTTATGAGAATGTCTTAATGAAATTGTTTGTCATGACTCTTTGTGAGGAAGATGCTTACTATTGGTTTCATGATTCAGATGATAATAAGTTCAAGACCATACAAGATATAATGCATGCGTTTTTAGAACGGTGGGGGAATGATCAGGATGAAACTTACAATGAATTAGTTGATGCTTTTATGGAAAAATGGAAGAAGAAGAATCTTCCAGGTATAGAGACAATCAATTCAGATACAAATATAGATACTCCACCAGATTCCATTGAGGAACTTAAAGAAATCATTCAGGCCATGCAATTGGCCCATAGAGAACAATTTGAGGCCATGGAAGATCAATTAGAGATCATGGAGGCTCGCCTTGCCGAAGAAGGGGCTTGTATTGAATATCCGAACCTCATTGAACTTGAGCTTCAAAATGAACAAGATAGGGAAGTTCATATGGAAATTCCGGATGAGTCCATAGATGAGCCAGTAACCGATCTTGAGGAGATAAAGGAATTTGAGTTTGAACTTGTTGAATATCTAGATAATTCAAGTCCCCACCCTCCTCCCGAGGAACCAATATCTTTCAGGGAGAACTTTGACAACCTTGATGAAAACAATGCAATGGTTCCTTTGACATGTTCATTTCCAACCTCTCAACCAACAAATGACTTAATACAAGATAATGGGAGAATGGAAGGCAACTTCAGTTTATCAAATTCATATCATTATGAGCAGTGGTTGGCCTTCCACCATTACAGTCATATGCTACAAGGTATCAAAATTTTACACGGCTTGTCTAACTCCAATGTTTAGTTGAATAGAGGAAGATGCATGATTCTTGACTGGTTCTTTCTCACAAGAAACTCCAAGTTGATAAAACTTGGAAAAAGGTCTTCAACGAGTCATCCTGGACATGGATGTTTCAGACATTTGAGGTTTCATTCCATCCATTGCATGGTTGGTCCTAATTCTTTCCATCTTATCCATTTTGATGGTGGATCCTCAAGCTATTTTTCAAATGTTGGAGACTTGGTGTCCAAAGGGACACCCTTGGTAACGTATCTCTAACCCTTCTCCTTTATTTCAGTTTTGTATTGTTTTATTTCATTATTTCATTATGTTACTTAGATTATTCATTGTATCATAGTTTCATTTTTATTGTTGTACAATAGTAATTTCATTTATGTGATTATTGTTTATAGCATTTTATTTATTCATTTATACGTGTATTTATGGTGGGTATTGATGAGCACTCTGTTTTGTAGATTCTGAAGTTCTCGCATGCTCTCCTTCCCAAAGGAAGATCGAACACACGTCCCCATGTGGAGCCATATGTTGACCACCTATTTCGACTAGGGGGTCAACTCCATGTGCCATGAAGCTATGTACCTGATGATGCTACAAAGTTGAAGACTTACTGGTTCTACAAGGCATTTTTGGCCTCAACACTTCTTTTTGTAATTGGAATTTCTGATCCCCTACATGGGATAATAATTTAATGGGTCTGCATGGATCATATTGTAGGTTAGTTACCTAAGAATTTATCATTAGGGAAGTCCTTTCATCGAGTTATTTTTTTCCTCGAGTAATTAATTTGACCTAACCAGCCTTTTTAATTACCCTTGAGTTTTTCACTCCCACTATAATCCTCCAAAGTGGTGAAAGGTGTTCTAATGATCGATCCCAATGGGTGACTAGGGTCTAGGAATATTGTAAATGACCATGCTAGACATCTCCTAGAGTCTTGCGGAATTCCGTTATTTTTTAAAACTACCCAATTAATGGTAATTTTAATTATTTTTATGTAAAAATGTAAAAACTAGGTCCTAGGGGATTTTGATAGAGGTATGAGTACTCAAAAGAAATGGAATGCGAACCCATACACCCTTGTACCAAGTTTCAACTCAATTGGGCAAGTTTTGCTAGGTCAGTGTCCATGAGGAGTCTAAGTCAGTCCAAGTCAGCAATTTAATTGCTTTAAATTGACAAAGTCAAAAATGTCAATTTTTGTAAAATGAACAAAAAGTCATGAGACAGAGTGGGAAAGGTTTCCTAACCTTTTTCCTAAGCTGGCAAAGTAATTTTCCACTTAAAGAACCCAACCTTGCTTAGCCAACAACTTAAAGTGGTGTTCCCTTGCTAATTGACATGTGGGAATTAAAAAGTTTAAGTGACAAAAACCACCTAAACCCTAAATTCGCCCTCCTCAGTGTTTAACTTAATGTTTGACCATAGAAAAGGTGTTTCCCCCTTTACACCTCACCCCTCAAACTCTAACTCACTACCAAAACTCTAAAAGTGACTCTTCCTTGACTTTGTCTATTTCTCTTGGATGTGTGACACTTGTAACTTATCCAAGAGGGGTCTCTTTTCTCTCCCAAGTATAAAAGAATGCTCACCCCTCCCTCATTTCACATCTATTCTCAGTTTACTATTACTCTACCCAAATCTCTCCCACTCCTCTCTCTCTCTCTCTCTCTTCTTGTTCTCATTCTCATTCTTTCTTCTCATGCTTGTGGCAAGCATTTGCTCAAGCTTACTTCTATTGGAATAAATAAAAGATTTGGAGGGAATTTCATGGTGCATTGGGAGTCTTCTTGATGCTTCTTATGGTTTTGGTTTGAGGTGATATTGCTGCCATATTTTTCTTGTGGGTTTTCTTCCTTTGAAATTTAATTTAGAAGATCTCAAGCAAAGTATTTTGGTTGGTTAAGTTTATGGTAGTATTGTTGTAAACTTAATGAGTTACTTGTATGGTATTGGAAAATATTTTGCAATTTATATTTCATGTGCTCACCTCCTTATTGTTTTGTAGCAAGATCTAACTTATTTGCAGGTCACCAAGGGTTTGGAGAAGCAATTTTCAGATTTGGAAAGTTGTTTGTTCAACCAAGGGATTCCTCCATTAATTTTATGTTCTAACTTCTATCATCCCTTGAGGATTTGTGGTGGTTTTTCAGTTCTAAAATAGGCCCTAAATCATATTATATATTCAGATTTTTATGGTAAATTTTTTTTGTTTTCACTAACAAAAAAATTTGTGAGTTGTTTTGTACATTTTCAGCATTTCTAGCAAGCTTTAACTTGCTGATTTTTGCAGATTCTTGCCAGTACAAGGAAAGGTGTTGCCCATTTTGGGCCACAAAACACTCAAGAAGAGCCTCCAACTTGGGGTAACAAAACCCCTTACTTCTCTCTTATCTTTCCTTGATTGTAAGCAGCCCAATAGAGTCTCTAGGGCTTGAATTCTTCACTAATTTCTAATTTTTTGTTTTGTATAAGTTGTCTATAATTTGTGCCTACACCTAAGAAAGAGGCTTGGCTTTGCCACCCATGCTAAATCATAAGGCTAGGATTTAGAAGTAGTTTTCTGTTTTAAGCTTTTATTTTTTTGCCCCACTTGTCTTTAAGACAAGGTTGTGTGGCTAGGTTTACTTGCTTTCTTTTCAAGACAAGTTATTTGTTTTTTTCATTCTTTTGCCTACACCCTGCAAAGAGGATTGGCTTAGCCACCCATGCAATATCGTAAGTCTAGTTTAACATGCTAAATGGTTAATGGTTTTATGCTTCTGGTTTCATTTAATTTCCTTTTTAGTTCATTGTTTATATGTCATAATAGTTAGAAGCATTTCCTTTTTCATTCTTGTATAAGCTCTTGGAAACACTTTCATTTCTTGTACATTTTCTTTAAGCACTTGTTATTTCATCTATTTAAGCTTTCAACACAAGTAATTTTTAATTGCTAAATCAATTTACTTGTAGCTCTAGGGGAATCAATTTACTTAGCATAATTAGATCACCCTCTACTGATACAACTTTCGCCACCAAAAAGGGCGCTTGTGGAGGCTACTTGGGGTGCTAGATCAAGGATGATCTCACGGCACTAGGTGTCTCCCTTGTTTAGCGCCCAAGTTTTCTTAGTTGACCTTTGGAGCTAGGGTAAGGCCTTGTTTGCCTTGCTTATTGAGCACCCAACAATCCTTTTGGCCAAAGCGATAGGAGTATTGGGGAAGTCACCTAGTCTAGGATTGCAACTTCACTTCCTTAATTTCAACTCTACAATCTACTCACAACAACCTAAGCCTTAACGTCATAGTATAATCTAAGTTGTTTATGCTCTTTTACTTTCTGCAACTTTTACTTCAAGCATTATCTTTCAAGCATTTTTTGAGCATTGTTGTGGTTGAAGAGTCCATCTTTAAAGTTGTGCACTAGTGCCCATTGGTGGCTTTATTTCCATGTTTTATCTCCTTTGAATTTGCGCACTTGTGCTTAAGTTGCCTCCTTGAAGTTGCGCACCTCTCCTTGGGGCACTTCAAGTTTGGGTTGTAAGTTGTGTATTTGTGGTGGAGTGTATCTTTGAGCTATTTCCTTCTTGCATATCTGCAAAATCCATTAAGAGTTAGTTCAATAATTGCTTCACTATTGTAAGAGATCTAACTAGTGCTTAATTCATTTCATT
>ML826015.1:158423-175136 GCA_009831015.1 Picea engelmannii | reverse complement strand
GATTGCACTATCTGAAAAGGACCATTCAGGAAATAACTGAGAATTTCATGATCAACCACCAAAAAAATCACTCTCTATCACCCACAAGTTAATGGTATGGTTGAAGATTTCAATAAGATTTTAGAGCATGCTTTAACAAAAGTTTGTACTGTGTAGCATGATGATTGGGATCAATATATCCCCATAGTTTTTTTTGCATATCAAACAAGTTGTAAATGGATAATGAAGCATACACCCTTTTGGTTGGTTTACGGAAAAGAATAAGTCATGTTTCTTAAGTTTATTGTCCTCGGCCTCTGCATTGTTATAGCTACAAACATGACAAATGCATAGTCACTTCAATAAAGATTGGATGAACTCATGGAACTGGAAGAGGATCATTTGATGGAGAGATTCATCCAGGTGGTCGAGAAGCAAAGAGAAAAGGCATGGAACGATCACAACATCTGCCAAAAAATTATTCATCTAGGCTTCTTAGTGCTATTGTATGAGAGAACATATTTACAACACCCTCATAGGTTATGTATTATTTGGTTGGGTCCTTTTCTCTTGGTCTAGATTAGTGAATCCGACACAACCAAGAGGGAAATGTTGCAGGGACAACCTCTCAAGGGACTTGTCAATGGAAGTAGGTTGAAGGTGTACTATGGCCCGCAGGGATCACCTCTCATTTAACAACATTTATCCATATTGAAGCTTGGAGTTGGCAGCACGAAACATGATCCATCCACACAAACAGACTGTATAGATTGGCATCTTTGTAGATCCTCCATATTTCTAATTTTGGGCGAAGTTATGACTCATGTACAAGGTATTAGCTCTGACGGGGGACTAACACGAGACTGGGTTGAGCTACCTTGCACTACACCATAGTGAAAGGTCAAGCAATCTAGTTTCTACCAGATCACACACGTCCCATGTACAAAATCAGTTATCATGCCACATTCCAAAAGGCATGTCGCTAGTATAGTGGATCGGTACTTTTATCTACTTTCATATGGGAAGTAGTCGCGGGTCCATAGTTATTCTCTAGTTGTCCACATCGGTTGGTCCCTTGTCTCATTTCAGAGTGAAATTTTGGCCATCACCTACTCCATATAATCACACCCCACCTATAGATCTGTTAGAGAGATCCTCCATGCCCCATTCTCTCTATTCCCCTTCACTTGCTACATAAGAAGTCCCTAGTGTGTTCTCAATAGGAGTTTTAATATTCACATACATTATATTCTCTCGGCCAAGTTTTTATTCCATGGCCCATCTCAATAGAACATCAGGGGTGTGTAATTCTCAGTCTATAGGTATCCAAAGGTCCAACACTCCATTTCTTGCGACGATTGATAATTTGAAAAAAAACGCTCAGTAGGGATCCCAACCCCTTATTTACCAACACGATACATTATACCACCATATTGTTCCATGAATTTTTCTTTGAAGTTACGGTGGTACTCCAAATCTTTGAGATAAGAATTAATGTGCTTGTTGCCATGCATATTCACTTTTGCTAATGAGGGTATCCCAATGCAGCGAGTTACCCTCTCCACCAGGTTTGGAAGTTTGTGTCTTCCATCCCCTATAGATAGCTCAATGAAACGGGAAGATGACAATGGTCTCCATTGATGGAGTACTTACTCTGGGTCAACTTTTCAAAGGTCCCCGAGCAACTTGGCCAAGTTCTAGTTGTAGAGATTGGTTTAGTTAGGGGGTTAATTTCTAGATGGTGTGCTTCAAAAATATCTCTCACTCACAACTCAAGAAACCCTCGAAGATATAGAGTTTGAGCATCTTAAGAAATTAGGCCCAAAGCAATTGTTTACATTCAGGACTGCTCGACTCATTTAAAGACCTGTATCCGACTACAACTACAGCCTTAATTGATTATTTTCTCTTACACAAACCCTACTCCAACCATAGCTTGGTTTGATGCTTTGGTCATACAATGTCAATGATTTTCTCTTACTCAATTCCAACATCAGTTACTTCATGAGGCCATCGGCTCAAGGAACAGAAAAATAATAGTGGTGGGGACTTGTTGGCACCCAAAGTTTTGGGATAGATATTATGCATGCACTCAAACAAATTTTTGTGTGAAAACCAATACCTGCATAGTTAATGACATGAGGCACACATGCTAGTCCAAGTTTTACTATGTGTTCCAATCTGACTTCTACTATGTGCACCATAAATCAAGAAGATACAACATGCACACCAGAATCGAGAAGAGAATATTCGAGAAATCTTCCCGACTGATTAAGTCAGGAAGCATGAGATCTCGTGGAATAGTTAAGGGATGAGCGAGAAATTTGGTTTGGAGTGCCACGATTACACGAAGGCTACATGGACTAAATGCAGATGGCATAAGCATGCAAGACTACAATTCAAAAGAACGAGTGGATCATAGCTAAAAGTGATATAATACAAGAGCAAAGAAGAAAACAAAATGGAGCAACGATGACATAAAAGGAGTTAGCCAATTAGTTGGTTGTTGGTTGTTGTTGTTATGATCACTACTATTGTAAGAGTCTCTTTGTGAGTCTATTTTTTTGTAATACATGATGGGTCTAAGATAAAACACATGATGTGTTGTAATGAACTACTGTGAGAATTTACAAGAGCATGGGACCTTGTTTCTAAGAATTGTTAAGTCTCTTTTTCTATGTATGCAACCGGCTAAATGAACATAATAGAATCTGTAGTTATTCCTATCCTCTGATGCATTGATCATGTGTCCAATGAATGTATGTGATTATTTTACATGTTATTAATTGTTATCATATTGTAATGGATGTATGGATGCCATACCGAATGGATTCCCTGTGTAATTATTCCTTCATCACCGAAAAAAGACTATATGGTACATGTGATTCTCATGGCGTCTCGAGTGAGACATTTTCCAGTCTTCGATTGAGGATTGATATGCCGAAGCCCTGGGTTTTTTTTTGGTCAACTATGGACAAACCTAGGGTCATCAACCCCCAAGTTTTAGGGATGATGCACACAAGCGAGCCAAAAACAACCTTTCTTGACTCCTACGTTATGGTCAATTTCTTCCAACAAGCCCTCGAAGTTCCTAAACTTGGCAATAAATTTCTCATATAGCCTTACTTCGATAGCTCTTAACTCGAAATGGACTATAAGGTCTTCTAACCTATTCCAAAGGTTAGTCCTAGGTACAATATCAAAATATTTTCTAAAATCAACGAAACAATAAAGTATATCAGTTTTATCATTACGAGACTCCTCTGTAATGATCCTAAATGTAACAAAGTGGTCGACAATTTAATGGTAGCCTCTGAATGTAGCCTAGTCTTTATCTCTTTCTCCATTTCTTTCTAGCCATGTAATGATTTTTTTTCCAATACACTTTTGTATAGCTTAGCTAAAATGGGGCTAATCATAATGGTCCTATAATTAGAGGAATTTTTTTTATCCCCACTTTTAAAATAGGTACAATGAGGCTTTCAGTCCAAGGTTTTGGGAAACCTTGTTGGGTAGCTAAATTGAAGAGCTTATGTATTTGAGGGATGAGGATAGGTCTTCCAATTTTTAATATTTCATCTTGGTAACCTTCAATGTTCTTAGATTTTCTTTTTGAGAGCCACTTAATCCCAAAATGAATGACTTATATAGAAAAGAGTTCATCCTTTGTAGAACTATTTGGAATGTTGTCCATGAAATTAGGGGATTTGTAAATAAATACTTTTTAAATAGAAATTACAATCCTTCAAGTGAATCCTATTATTTTCTTTAGTTTTATGCGTTAGAATTTTCCTCCAGAGTTTCTTAGGATCTATCTTAAATATGTGCAAAAGCTTCTCTTGCGTTCTATTTATATATAGTCTTCTTTTTTTCTCTTTTTAATTAAGGTTTTGCATCTATTTATCTTAGCATATTTTAATGATGCATTTGAAGCATCCCTAATGGATCTTCTAGCAATTTTACATTCATTATCGTACCAAGGGTTAGTTGTACTGTTTTTCTTTTTACATAGCACCTCAATAGAGAATTTGTTAATGAATGTAAAGATTATTGTTGTAAAATTTTGATAGTCAACTTCAATATTGTTCTTGTACGTTAATGGATTTAAAGAATTATTTTTAAGTCATTTAAGAAAAGATTGACATTTTTTTTTGTCAAAAAGTAAGTGGCTTTGTTTATCAAAGTGATCTTCAATGAATATTTTATGCATGGAAAAGTTTACAGCTAGGTTTAAAGGTGTATGATGGCCATATAAAAGATCAAAGTTTACTATTTGATTGTATATGGAGATATCTAATATAACACTGTCATCATATTGTATATGGAGATATCTAATCAACGACAGCTACCCAACCCATGGATATAAATCATGCTATTAGATTTTGACCACTTCTATAAACCATTACAAATTATGAAATCTTGGGAACTACATGGCTAGAATAGCTTAGTACCAAACAAATTTTCAATTAGGTCTTCAGATTTTATTTTCTATCTATGAATTGAAGCAAGGTCCTCATCTAGCCATACAGGATTAGGGTTGGAGGACCATTATTTAAAATAACAACTTGATTAGTTGTAATTCTATCATTAAAGTCTCCTAACAAGAGGACAACCCATTCATTTTCAATATTGTAGATATCTTGCTCTAAGCTCTTGGAGGGAACCAGCTCTTGGAGGGATGGTTCTTATCTAGATTGTTTTTTGTATTAAAAGCAGAGTTAATAGGTGCAAAATAACATATTGTTATTTAAATCTTCTTAGCATTAATATCTAATATCTCCATCCATATGTATTGATTGAGAGGATCTTTCTTATGAAGCCAAATGTGAGGAGAGATCTTCATTTTTATGTAACAAGCTATGCCTCCAACCCCTCCACGAGAGAAATTCTTGTTCCATGTTGACCACAAAACAAATCCTTCTCTATTATGGACCGTCTATTCTTCATGCTCCCAAGTTTCAACCAAGAAAATAATATCAATGTCACTCGAGATCCAACTTAGTATAGGCACTTTACTCCATGGGAAACCACGACAGGTCCAAGAGAGGATCTAGAGTGTCTCAAATGGAATGAGGTCTTCATTGATAAATATTCTGGGCCCTTTTAAGCTTAGAGTTTTGCTAAGTATGTCATGTTTATGGCCATTAGAGCTTACCTTAACCCATATCAACCTATCTTTATGGTCATGAGGCTAGTTGTCTCAATTTGTGATTATTACTTATGAGAGGTGGAATCCACCCCAATATATATTAATATAATATAATTCATATAATATATAATAATATAAATTTAATAATTAAATATATTAAATGTTATATGATAATGATTTACATTGAAAAATATAAAAAAATAATCCTAAGGATTACAAGTAATACATCTTTTATTACCTTTACTTTGAAAAATAAATAAAACAATAATCCCCTTAACATCGAAACACTAGCCTAAGGCCATGTTAAACTCATCTATTTAGTGCAACATAAAATACCAAAATCCATTTTTCATTTAAGTAGCTTTCTTCACTTTATATTTCCACAATGGTTAGCTTTTACAATGATGCTTTACTCGTGAACGCATATATTCACGAGTGTACTGTTTCATCTATCGAAACTATCAATCCGACAAAATCCTGGCCTTTCACATGATTCACAGAAGATTAGCACTACCTCGGGCAGAACATGCAATGGCATGACTACACTAACATACTCTCAACAACATTTTCATATGTGGGCAGCTTCAAGGCAAATCTTGGCTGGCCACTGGAAGTGTATCAACCTTATATATCTTGTAATCCTGCTTCTTCTCGTATATCGGAAGCCCTTCGGAGAAAATGCTACAACCAGGGGAATTCTATGGTTTCTGATATGAAATCTGACTGAAAGAATACTATGCTTTTCAGCTGAAGAAGAAAAGAAGAAGTTGAAGATGTGTAGTAAGTTGCTTTCACTACAGTCCAGCTTGATATCCTGCTGTATGCAGTAGCAATGTTTTGATCTCCTCGGCTGTAACATCTCCCCCCATGGATTGCTGATGTCAATATGAAAAACAACAGAGTTAGACCATTAGCAATTAAAGTTTGTCATAATCAATTGATATATTTCATTACCTTTTCTTGCAAGACATCTAGTGCAAATCCATTGAGGCAGCTTATGACTGCTTGCTTAACATCAAGACCAAGTTCATCCAGAGCTCTGATTGTGGATAGAAGTAAGCCGGGCTTTTCTGAACAAAACATGTTAATGTGTAGGGACTTTCCTTCTCTTGACCTCACCTCCACCTGCATTTCCAGACAGGGGTATTAGAAGGGATTCTCTTTTTCAAGCAATCACTGTTGATTAGATCTTACTTAAAAAAACATACAAAGAAACCAACAATGAGATATAATCAGAGAAAACCCATGCAGCTTGAAAACATAAGAAGATTGAACGGGACCTCTGACATTTCACTGTAATAAAAAATAAAAGAACCATGAAATTTTGCAAAGTAGACATAGTTGATTGGCACTGATCAGTTTTCATTATAACAGGTTATAGAAGATACACAAAATCTTCCAAACAAAGCAAATCCTGATTGACTGTGGTTAGCTTTCAGTGTGAAAGACAAAAACATAGTCATGATGAAATATTCATTGACGATAGCGAAAAGCACATCTAAATTAGAACATCTGAAGTTCATGTTCGGCAGTGAGCAACGTAGGACATTTCTTCTGTCATTTCACCTTCTGTCTTATAAAAGTGTCAATGAATGGAACCCAGGCTGATAGTCTACAGAGATGAAGCAAGCATTTTTCTGAGATGACAAAAGATCGGCCTTGAATGATAGGAGAAATGCAACCTTTCCATTCGGAGTTTCTTCACTGCACCACAGATTTGCACAAGTAAATTCCATACCTCCAACAGACTTCTACATATGACATTCTTGGAGTGGAATTGCAGGACTTTATAGGGTTAAGCAAGAAAAGATGATCATTGACAACTGTATGCCACTGAGTGACAGAAGGCTCTATGGTAGATGCACTGCTTATTTGCTCACAGTTTTGTAATTTTGTGATGTATTTTTGTATTTTCTGTTCAACTTGCAGATGCAATAGGCACCGTCTTGAGGCACTGTACATGTCACATGATGTATTAAAAGTATTATTGGTCCCCATTGTGTCACCCTTGGATATCAGTATAATTTTTTTTTTAATATTTTAAGTTGAAGGAGCAAGAATAATGGTAGTCTTACCCTTGCTGGCTCTACTGTATTAGAAAACGAAGCTTGAAGCTCTCCGTTCAGTCTGCAAGGAAAATCAGCCAGTGTGTCTGCCAAGGGTTTGGAGTTGCAGGACCCAGACATGAGCTCGGTATGGAGATCACCGATACGTTGCAGAAGCTCCTGGAGGTACTCAGCAGCATCTCCCAATATTGAGGACCTGTCCATCTGCTAAAAGGAAATGCCAAACAAGGAAAACTTTTGTGTCAGTTTCCAGTCATGGACCACATCTCAACTATCATTCCAATATAAGACCCATGAAGTTGGCAAATTTCTCCCAAAATATATGTCCAAATTTTGAAAAACGTTTTAATAAAGCCAAACCTACTTTATGTTATTCATCTGCATAACCAACAACCCTCTTGGTTAATTCGAATATAAGACTTGTAAAGATAACAAATTTCCCAAAATACATATGTCCTAGATATTATTAAAAAGGTTAAATATACCGTCTTATTCATCTGCTGAAACAATACCCCTCTTGGGTATTCTATTTTTTTTTCATTTTATTAATTCAAGCACAATAATAGCCTCCAACCATCTCAGAACCTAACAGAAAATCTCAGCCTAATTAGTCCCTAAATCTCAACGGAATCCTTGACAAAAATCAATATCAGTATACCGTGATTCTGACTCCACTCGTATTAATCAATCTGCAAGTGTGAAGTGTCTCTAAGACTAGAATTCTAACAAATTCAACACAGAAAACCAAAACAGGGAAAGAAGTAGGGAGCACAAGGGAAAGGAATAGAGATCACCTTGGAGACCTTGGGCACCACAGAACGGAGCATAAGCAGACGATCGTTGAGCTTCTTTCTCCGTCTCCTCTCTGCCATGAGATTCTTAGCAGGCAGCCCATTCTTCTTCCCTCTACCAGCATTTGCAGCATTAACATACTTATTATTATTACTATCAACAGCAACAACAGAATCAGCCCCCCTTTCACCAACTCCACCGTTTGGCTTCTGATTCCCTCCATTTTTGTGGATTCCAGACTCGATCACATCTCGTCTGTGCAACAAACCCAACTGATCTGAGCCCCCCGGGCCTTCCAGTGTATGAACACTGGTGCTCATAGAACAGCTCAAGTGATGAGAAGCGTTGATGCTTCCACCCACATTACTCAACACAGAATCGCCTGGGCTACTCAGAGAAGAGCCCAAAAGGGCCTCCAGCGTCCCGCCATTGGCATCCATTGTTGCATAAAACCCATCCTCTCCTCCTCCATCCAGCATGGCTCTCAACGAAGAAAAACTCTTATCTAACAGACCAGTCCAAGCCATCTCCATTTCCATAACTTCTCAGCTTACATAACACTTTACAGAGTTGAGGACAGAACTTGATTATATTCTTCTTCAAATGCTACCGGCTCAGTCCTTTACTTCCATGTCTATCGCTGCCTACTATTTGGTGTACTGAATCAGTATTGTATAATTCACAGGTCTGACACGTCCCATGGATGCCGGCGCTCCGAGTCCTTCATAGTGAGATCGTCAGCCGTCTGTCGCACTTCCAGGTTAATCACGATTAGACACCGCGGTTAAAGTTACGCCATGGCGATCTCAACCGAAGTTAATGAACTTAACCGGAGTCCGAATTAATATGTACGGAATCCCCTCGCTATGACATGGACGGATTTGTATGCCATGGTACCAGCTGATTCCCGATGACCTTTGCAGAATGAGATTGAGACTTCCCATTGCCCAGGCCCCAAGGAACTGTAAAGGAGTAGAATTGTGTTGCCTCCCCTGCTAATTTGTGCATAATCCAAGTTGTTATTCCCAAGACTTTGCGTGAATTGCGTGAGGAATCGGGAATGCAACTCACTGAAAATTTTCATGCAATTTGCATTTACGAACTTTTCACGTAAAAACGACGTCGCTCAGGACAGCGGGCATTTGCAATGTTCCATAGTAATTTTTTTCATCGCTCACTAAAATCAGGACTATTTTTTTATATGTTTTATTAAAATTTTAATTACAATATAAGTATTTTGTTTGTTGTGGAATAATTGAGGAAAAAAAAAATAAGGAAAGGTGGATGATAATATATAATTTTCAAAATATTATAATATTTATGAAATTGGATATTATAGAAAGAAGTGTTGCCTCTTATTAATAAAATGGTTGATTAGTCTAGAGGTGAACACTTTGTTTGATGAGTGAGTTTTCTCCATTTTTATGTCACAAAAATTGAAAGAAAAAACTTTTGAAATACAATTTTTTTTTAAGATCATGGCCATGTATTTATTATGTCAATTTGGACTCTCACTAAATCTTTCTAACTTATTAAAAAAAAAAAAGATATAACAAGTTAACAAAGATATTCATATTTTTTCATTGCAAATGGACATCTTCCATGTTGATTGGTTACAAGGTGATCATGTTTGTTTCCCAACTTTCCTCCTTTTTTCTTTACTGCAAAATTAAAAAGTATATTAGTACTATAGAGTACCTCTTTCATATGGTTTCATAAAACACTCATTAAAATAAATCATAAATCCTTACATATATGCATCTTGAAATTGTTTTTACTACATAAATACTTTTTTGTTGTTTTGTGGAACTCAACTTGATAAACCTACAACTAAATTTCCATTGACATGACCATCACATTTATTACCATATTCTTAACCTATTTTTTACACAATTCTCCAAGCACTCTCAAAGATCCTGACCACACCCAAAATGCAATATGCTTTTGACAAAATATGCCTTTCACAAAGGTGGAATAGAGCTTGAGAAAATACCACATCCTACCAAATATGCATACATTTTTTAGGAGATGGCTCTCAAAGATCCTGACCACACCCATAATGCAATATGCTTTTGACAAAATATGCCTTTCACAAAGGTGGAATGGAGCTTGAGAAAATACCACATCCTACCAAATATGCATACATTTTTGAGGAGATGGTTCGGAAGTTGATTTGGGTCCAATAATTGTGTGGGAAGTTGTAGAGGTGTTATAAATTCTTGAAAAACTAATAAGTTATTTATAAATGTGTCTTTATGTGTACTAAATATGCATACATTTTTGAGGAGATGGTTCGGAAGTTGATTTGGGTCCAATAATTGTGTAGGAAGTTGTGGAGGTGGGTCTCAGTGAATGCATTTATAAATTCTTGAAAAACTAATAAATTATTTATAAATGTATTTTTATGTGCATGTCATTATCAAAGACATTAATATTAAAATGATGCTTATATATTTTTAAAAATATTTATCACAACTTAATTTTACATTTTGAAATAAAATTAGTATATGCACCTTTTAAGTCACATCTAATGGCTACACTAATCAATCACTAGTATAATTAATATTAACAACTCTTTTGGAGTTCAAAATTAATGATTTTGAATACCTTAGAAAGTTTATTGATAACATGGCAACATTTTGAAAGCACCACACCTCAAGATGGAAAATGGATGTAAAAATGGATGTAAGGAACATGGACATGCCAATCACAAGGGGGCACTCTTGAAGAGCGGAAAATACTATGTGAATGCATAAAGTGGTATTAGATTTTTTGAATATCAATAAAATGATGGAGTTAGAAGACTTTATAATTATGAGTGGGAATTATTTTTAATTATTGATACACGTATTGTGATAAATGAGAAAAAATCTATAAGGACTATCATTAATTAAAAATATGGGTAATTGTTGTAATTCCTTGAATGTACATGTTTTGAACATTTTTTACCAAGCGACCTCCTGGACACCAATGCATATGTGGTAAAAAATTGGAAGTTTAATGTAGTTCTATGTAAACATTGCATACCCCTAAATTTAAGTTGTTGATATATCAAACCTTAACCCCTAGTGTGTTTTGCTTTTGAACTCTTAAGAATTCTTATAAAGTACATGGCATGAAGCAAACTTGGGGTGCATAGGTCTTAGAATCTATGATGAGTAGATGGTAATTAAACAACATATTTAGACCAGAATACTTTAGAGTGGCTCATCTCATAAGGGAGTAGGGCTTATCATAACCATCAAAAAATAGCAGAGGCACATCTCTTAAGGAAGTAGGGCCTATCATAAGTATCTAAAAATACTGAAAAAGTGATCTGTGTACCTATACAAGTGTCATGAAATGTTATGGAATACTTTGGACATTTTTAGTACACATTCATTCCAAATTCATGTAATTTTTATCTAGATCCATTTTAATTGAACCGAAGGATTAAAAAGAAATGCAAGATTCAACTTTTCGTGTTAAAAAGTTACAAATTTTGATGAATCTTGAATCAATGTTCATTTATTTTTAAAAATGAATAAAAAATTACATGTATCATGCATCACACAATCACTAGTAACACCAAAGGAATCGGTGGGAATGGATCCCATAACCTCTCATATGAACTATTCCTTTCACAATATGGTTGAACAAACCAAGCTATTCCTTGGCCATATATATATATATATATATATATATATATATATATATATATATATAAGGAAACCCACAGTATGTTTCTCGGCTTTCGTGAATGGCATCCCTAGAAAACTTGTTGGAATACATTAGTGCACTTCACCTGGGAAGATATGAATCGGGCACCCATTGTCACAAAATAAAAAAATGACCAACGAAATAGGAAACAACTAGTTGAGCAATCCCCTTGGGTGCGTGCGTGCACACACACACACAAGTCATTTGAACCAATTTTTTCTAATGATGTTTGGATTTGGCTTCCTTTGCATTGATAGGTGCCATATCTAAACCCCCCTAAATGATTTGCACTAGTCTACATTGATTGGTTTACTAGGTATGCCATCAGGGGAAGAATCACATGGGTTTTCCATCAATTGTTTCCCCTTTATAATCCCCCCAAGGGATATTATGGTTTATTTGACCCTTGATGCTAAGGTGTAATTCTCACAAGGTCATTAGATCCATTCACATTGATCCATATGGGTAACTAACCATTATTACAACTAGGACTTAGTACTAATCTCCATCATGAAATTTGTAGAAGATGGGGGGAATCTTCCTCCATTTGCAGGATTAGAGAAGGTGGAGTAATCCATGGAGCACTGTCAAGGTACCAACATTCTCATTTGGAATGCTTTACACATGGGTTAGAGAGAGGAAATTGTTTATTTGGAATATATATATATATATATATATATATATATCCATTAGTGTGGTTGGTGGTTAATAATTCTTTCCATCATGAAAACTAGAGAAGATGGGGGAAATATGCCTACATATAGAATATCAAAGGAAGGGGGTAAATTTGTAGGTCATTGTCTGTAATACCCTTAGGTCGAACCACAATAGAGTACATATAAATGTAAATGAACACATAGGTTGGTGAACCATGAAATTTGGGGCCAGTGTACCTTTGTGTATATGTATTTTGAGTCTAGAGTGCCTGTGTGGTTAGTAGGTCGTGGAGCCAGATGCTAAAATGGTCAGTGAGCCATCATTATAATATGTAATCACAGGCAAATTTTAATGAAAACACATCATTGTTGCAGAACAACCATGTAAAAGAGTATGGGGGGATAAACTCCACTAGATAGGGAAAGGGGGCTTATCCAAAGGAATATTATATTGATATTCCTTAAAGTATAAAGTATGGATATGGATATATCCTAAGTTTCTAAAGTGAGGGAACAAGATAAATCCTTGAGTTCCATGTGTCATATAAGGCACATACATATATAAGAGAGAGACGAAGTGTATTTGGGGAGGGATCATTTTTCATTCATTCATGGAGTTGTTACCATACCCTGATGTTACAATACATGTTCCTGTACCTGTACTGATATCAAAATTTTGTGAGAATCTTCTTACATCCAAATTTTCAAAATAAGACCTTTTACTGACAAAATCGCATGTGAATAAGGGCAATTTGATTAAATAACCATGCTTCATTAGGGAAATAATCACATAAAATTGTCAAACTATTGTGTATGTTTATAAATAAATAAAATCTACTTAACCAAGTGAGAATGCATCAAAATCACACATACAACATTGACAACAATATGATAATGGAGTTCACTAGACCCCCTGGCTACGTCTCTGGATTCACGAATCCCATGAATATGATTTATGGATTATTATTCAAAAGAGATACATAAACAAGCCTACAGCCTGTTTCTCATTTACAAAGACATCCTCTGAATCAATAAGCTCTCAATAATCTTTCCACGAGGTATTTTCTTTCTCCTCCCTCTTCTTGACTCCCAAAAAGGGTTTATATAACATCTACATCTCAACCACATCAAGATTTTCATGGAGATAATATTTCTCAAGATCCCCTAAATTAGGATCTTGGCATATCTCAAGGGATTGGTTTGAGAATATCTCTCAACCATCCATGAATATCTCAACTCTCCTTAGGACTCTCCTTGAGACTAGGGATTGAAAGCCAAATGGATTTGCACCAAATAATCCCTTTTAAATAATGAAAAATACATAATTATGAGAACACTGTCCCATGTATTAAAATTTTTACAAATGTCATTTTGCCCCTAAATATAAACAAGACATATCTCTAGCATGTGACGTCCAATTGACTTCATTCGAAATGCATCGAAAAGCTCAGTGTGAGCTCTATGTTGACTGGACAATGTTGGAAGTATTTGAAGTCGACTGAAAATGTGTCGACTGTGAAGATCCTCTCGGATCACACCTCCCCACAAAGAAAAAACTTTTGGACCTCCAAAAGTTTCAAATTTGACCAAAAATCCATCATCAACTGCATGCAAATGTCTTCATTACCTGTACTTCAGAATCAGAATGTAACTCAAACACTTGCAACTGCTACCAAGAAAATGTTCTGAAAGGCACATTCCCTGTCTCCTTCGCCTTTTTTTCTTTGGAGATGAAATGTTGAAGCCCACATCTGCATAAATTTGCAACCTATAACTGATGATACATGCATAAGTTTCTTACTTGCCAAGAGTTTATAACTACACTCTTGGTCAAGTTTACAGTGAATTGCCAAAATGGAGTAGGAAAATCGCCTCAACCCATTGTTTACATCATGATTACAAAGAAGATAATAAAGTTTTAAGGTGAAACAATAATGTCTCTCACTCTCCTAACTCAAGAGTGGCTTAAACAACCATGACAATGCTTCATAATCATCAATTTTACAAGGCACTTTGATATACCAGAAGGTGCACAAATTAGGCAAAACCCTATGGTCCTATCTACCCATTACAAAATGTACAATAATATATGCACTAGTGATGAAAGCCCCCACTACAAAATATGTGCACTTCAAATGCCTAACTCCAAAATGCCTAACTCCCAAACCATGTATCAATGGATTTCTCTACAAACAAAATGGTCAATTGCCAAAAAATTAAAAGGTTAGTGCACTTATAATGAACATACATTTCTTCACCATTTTAGTGGATGTTTTCAGCTGATCAAAGGACTTTATCAAACTTTCCACAATGCTTTTGGTGATAGACATACCCCCATGTTGATGAATTCCTTCGATAGGTTCAAGATGAAAAGTGGCCCTTTGCACTGCCATCTCCCTTGAAATCTGCACTTTAAACTTTGCAAATTATGAGTCTCTCTGGCTGTCAATTGTAGAAGAACTCAAATTACCACACGTCGTTGGCATCTACTCAAGCTATTACTTACTTAATCACCCATACATGGCAACACAATATTTCAAACATGTGGAATCATTGGTTTCACTATTCGACTGAGAAAAACTATGTTTGTTTGAAAATCTTCCCTCCTCCACATGATAGAATTGAGCCATACATCTGTGCACAAAAACTGGAATAAGATCCATCCAAAATCATGTCAACATCTCTGGTTGATCACGAAACAGTGTTCCCCAAGAAGATATATCTAGCAGTCACTTGTATAGAGGCGACCACACTTCTATTCCTCACAGATTAACCTATGGTTGGACTCTCACCCTCACATAGCCCTTGCTCCACTTTAAAATTTCACTCAAAAGTGCACGCAGATTCAAGAAAAACATAACATCTACTGCAACACTGTTTCATTTTTGACAATGCACTGTGTCATCTGCAATATGTCGATGCCAGGTTTCAATGAGTTGTAAGTCATGTATCATAACAACCTGCAATGTTTCAAAGATAATACTTGAGAGACTCAAAAAACATAATCCAAAATTGTGTTGGATTCCTGCCCCTTGGACATCATAAAAGCCACACAGATTACCTTTGTCAATTTCGAGTGCGTATGACTCAAGCGGGAGGTCGAAAATATCTCCCTCTTCACATGTATTCGTTGATCTTTCAATGAAATGACTTTGAAGAACCCAATTTTGGAGAAAATTTCTATTGCATCTGCAACGAGATTCTCCACAACAATTGTTGACACTGAGATGGTTTTCAAGATCGCTTAACTTCTCTTCAAAGAGATTTCTTGAAATCGATGCCAAAGGAAACGAGCACTTTATGCACAATCTTTATAACAAACTCAAAGTTTGTTTCAAGCACACAGACTTTTGAATGCAATTGTTTATTGTGTCGGTTGAAAAATGATATGGAAGATCGATTTTATACATGCATGGAAAAACCACACCATTGAGGCCATGCTACGCATCTTGATTTTCTCTGTATCCATCAAATCCCGAAATATATGAAAAACGAAAAAACACCATGAACATACAGTTGGCAACACACAATCAATGCCAAAATTGGAGGCCTTGTATTGTTGATGGATTTCACATCCTGTATCCCAACAACCATCGAGATATTTTGCCACCTTTGGATTGGATTATTCATCCAGATCATTTCTTAATTGAGATTTGCATGCGATTTGTGCACCTCAAATTTTACTGAAATAACGACGAATCTGCTTGATCATTATGCAATAAAAATATTGGTATTGCAATATCTATCACATTTGAATCACAGAGATAGAATGAAAACCCTTGTGATGGGTACTTTTCGATGACCAGTGATCGATTCCTTCAAGCGAGCGACCTTCTTTTTGCAGTCGTTTCTTCATGGATCGGTTTTGGGATGTTGATCACATCTCACCTTCATTTGCATGAGTTCCAGGGATGCAAGTTCGGACTTCTCTAAGAAAAACGACTGTGGTTCCCTCTTCGGCGACAGGTCGCCTCTATGCGATCATAATGGCCAAGAGTCACAACTCCAGTGCTCCTACCACACTCATCAGTAGGATAAAAACATAGTTACCAACTTAATGAGAACTGTGACCTCTAAACGAGAACTCTGGCCCAAAAAACCCATATTTTTGCATAAAAAACATCAAAATCAACCCCCAAATCAAAAAGTGGTGCTACCGGTAGCACCATTTTTTAAAACGGGGTCAAAATTACAACATTTTTCAAACATGGCCTTCAAAACTTAGACAGTAGCTTAGAAAAACCTTAAAATCAACACCTAAAAAAAATTAAGATGTTTTTGATTTTTTTTTTCTTTTCAAAACGTTAAATTTTGAGATCATTTGAAATCGTATTTTTATCACTTGGTACCATTAAAACCAAAACCTCAAAAT
>ML826015.1:122871-147516 GCA_009831015.1 Picea engelmannii | reverse complement strand
TTTAAAAGTATGGAACAATAAATTAATTAAGGAGACAAAATTATATGAAAAATCGTAACTTCAAAAAAGTAAATGGTAAAAAACATTTTTAAGATTGAAAGAAGCATGAAAAAAAGACTAAAAACACTGATGAATAAAAATAAGAAATATATATATTTAGAAAAAAATGAAAATAGATGAAAAATGAGCATTTAAAAAAATAATGTGGAAACATTGTGGATCGAAAAATTTAAAATATCAAAAAACACCTAAAAACGGAGGGGGGGTGTTACTGGTAGCACCATTTTTAAAAACAGGGTAAAAAATTGGAGCCCCCCAAAAACAAGAACTCTGTAGAGTTCTCGTTAAGTTGGTAACTATGTTTAAAGTCATCGATTTGTTTGAAGGCTTGTTTTGTGGAATAGTTGGTGCAACCACGTTTTTTGAACATGACTTCGAGATCAAGAGCATATCCCATACCATTCCAGAGGAGGCTCTGACACACTATAACCACTTGGATTTCGAGTATGACTACGAACACCAACCGTGAGCTCAATTTCCTTTTTCTTCAGGATCACGTTATCAAAGTTGTTGAGGAAAATTAACAAATTGGGATATTTTTCATCGATTTGATCCCAAATGGGCGCATTTCTTTACTTGTTCCTTCTGCGACTGTGAGTTTATTGTTGATGGTCAATAAATTCTTTACGTAATTGGTTATCACATGAGTTGTGGGTATGGCATCCGTCCAATGTTCCATATCAAGGGAGATCTCGAAATTCTGTTATGACCACGTAAATGGTGGAAAGCAATAATCAACATGATTATAGAGATGTGAGGGTGAACAGTAGACAAAGAGGATCTCTTCAACTAATTTGAAAATGAAATTAATCGACCAACAACATGATCATGTCGATCTCACAAAATACCAACGGAAACATCATGACAATGATCAATATCAGTTCTCTTCCCAATACTCCACCCGAAACCATATTCTTCCATTCGTCGACATTAATCCACAAAGGGAACCGAATAGGTCTCATGGCTCTCGCTTATTTATTACACTGGTCATAGAGATAACCGACGATGCAATTGTCATAATCTATGTAGCAGTTATTCTTATTCCACAATACCCACCGTGGTATTTTGTTGTAAGAGCGATCCACCTCCATTCTGAAACCCAGTGAAATAAGTTGCACAATGGTAACAACACCGTGTACAATCCACTACAACATGTGGTAAACTGCATGATGAACCAACAAATGATATTCTTCATAGTTTCACTGTGAATAAGTGATCTTTATCAATGTTTCTCATACAAACGAAGTTAGTTTTCCTCCATTCTTTTTTAGTCAATGGAAACAAGCAAAATGATTGGAGGTGCTACAACATATGCTAATCTTGGTTATGCAAGAATGATATCCATTTCTTACCCAACCACTCAAGGGTACCTTCTTTCTGTGACCACATTTCTTCGAAGACTGGAACAAGATCATTGATCCATCACCTCTTTAACAACCTCCTTTTGCACAGGTTTTTGCACAACCTTTTTATTAGGGATGAAATTGTGGATGAAGTTTCCAACATTTCTTGATCGAGTGCCCACTCATATTACAATGAGTGCAGAAATTTCATGACTTCGTGTCCTTTTTGTCTTTCTCCATCTTATGACGAGGATGATGGTATTCATATTTCATCTCCTTGCTATTTGAAAAGAATTTATTGTGAAGAGCTTTCCTCTTCCAACATTTTGCAAGACCGTGATTATGCAAGCCACATAAAGTACATGGATAAAGTTTCCACATATTATCTATTTTGTGATTACAATGCAAAGATACATTAGAATAATCATGTTTTTTATAACTGTGAGGAGTCCTTCGAGGAGATTTTGAATTTCTCTGTGATCCTTGCTGGATGTATCACTTCTATAAAGTGTTGTGCCATCTTTTTTTTTAAATGACTTGAATTATTTGCTCGAAGAATCAACTGATTCTACTTCCTTTGAGCATTCTCTTTAAACATATCCCAATCATGTAAATCTAGGCCTTTCTACCACTTCTAGTTGTTGAGTGATGCCTTGGCCATTAATACCAAGACCTCCTCCTTTGTATCCCATCTTAATTAGGATAATTTTACCAATTCCTAAAACAAAAAACAAAAAATCAAAATAGTATCTCTTTAAAAATTTAAAAGGGCTTATTGGGGATTTATACCTCTGAATCTGACTAAAATGGTTGTATAATAAAAAAACGTAAACCTTTTTGAGTGAACTGGAAAATGTTCTAGACTAAAACAATCTCTTCAAATGCAATGAAATAGTCCTCTCATCCTAGAAATGTACAAAAAAGGTAGAAACTAGAGATGAGGCGACATGGCTTCACGATCTCAATATACAATGGTAGTGGGTCTTCAAATTCTCTCTAATACCATGTTCGACAACACATGTATTCCACTTAGATGACAAGCACCTTCAATAACCACTCACACAACCAGATCAAAGATCAACAAACTGATGTTTTGACGTAGTAAAACCCTTATGGGGAAACATCCATGGCCCCAACCAACACGACTACTTGGAGAAATTTATTAATGCAAAATAAAATATTACAAAGAGATTTACAAGATATTTTCTCACAATCGATCATCGGAAAATGACTCTCCATTCTCTTTAAATATACATCATGGACCAATCAAGTGCTAAGCCAAAGATCAATGTAGTCATTAATATCGAGGAGAACATGAACCATCATATCACTCTATGTCGGGAATATATCATTACCATCATATTTTCTAACTACAAATGCATACTAAAAAAACACACTAAGAAACACACTTTTACCTGGCGACACATTAGACAAAGTTGATCTTAACTAACTCGTAAGTATCTAAATATCCTAGCAATGAGTTCAAGATAAGTAACAATGACAATTCTTGGTTTTAGAAGTTCAAAAAAGGTTAAAATCATCACCATTGTTTATTTAGTATGGACATGAATTGTCATGATTATAAGACTTGATATTAGGACCATATGAAACACCCTTGTTTATTTCTTACATTAATTTTCAAAGGATAGAAATGAAAAATTATGGGATGGGGTATGGGTATTGCAAAGAAAAATTATTTCCATCAACATGCATACCACAACGTGTATATATTGATTCTATGGCATAGAAGTCAAAACGTTTTCAACCATAAAAATCGATTAATTACATTTATCTAGGATATAGTTCAAACTCCTAATCTTTGACAACCTCTAGGTTGTCTATCTAATGACCCTAAGGTTGTCCCTAATATTCCATTTCTAGGTAGGATGAATATCACAAACCCATTGGCATGTCAACATATAGAAATGTATATATATTGATGATTTTTCCTAAAGTATGTTGATGTATTGACATTTATAAAACAATATCAATGTTTAAGTAAATAAAAGATATGATTTTCGAAAAGGACTCATTTCAACTTGTAAACATCAAAACATGTCATATCAATATCATTTTCTGACATCAGATATAATAGTAGGGTATGAATTCATGCAATGTTTTCTACAAAATATGAAGTCTTTGTTATGATCCTTTTGTTGTGTTGGTGGGAGTGTAATGGTCACATCATAGGGAGAAAATGATTAGTAATTGTAGCATGGTTGAAATGATGATATCTCAACTAAGATATGGACAACTTTGTTAAAAATCCATTGTACTATATGTAGTAAATTGTCCCATTATTTATTCCTCACATACTATATGCAAAGATATTATACTATTAAGTTATTTATCAATTTAGTTTGGCCATTCATTTGAGAATTGAATGTTGTATTATATTACAATTTACAACCTGACGATTTCTAAAGATATTTCCAAAATTTACAAAGGAGCATGGAGTCTCTATTTGAAATAAGTGTGAAGAGAAAACCAAACATTGTCATACAAGTTTGAAGAACATTTCTAAGGATATATTAGTTGTGATGGATATTTAACAAGGGTTAAAAGATACCACTTTGGTGAAATGATAAAAATGCAATCACACTTTAAAATGTCATTGGAAATATAGATATATTTAAAATCCATTGAAATTGCTTCCCAAGGATGGGATAGAATGACTAAAGGTTGATACAACCCCATTCTTTATTCACAAGATTTATTTTTCTATATAGGTTGTATCGATGAATGTAATCCTAAATAAGTATTTGCATTGCAAGATAATAAAAATAACACTCTAATTATTAAATGTTTTTGGGGGATAATTAGGAGTTAGTTAATTAATGTATGAGGAAACCTTCTTTTAATAGAAAAAACATTAAATAATTAGTGGGTAGTTATTTAGTGTGAAAGGGTTGTCTTTATTTAATAAGGCCCACTAAGTTGTCGGTACTCATTAA
This sequence comes from Picea engelmannii, assembly GCA_009831015.1. Classification (NCBI taxonomy): domain Eukaryota; kingdom Viridiplantae; phylum Streptophyta; class Pinopsida; order Pinales; family Pinaceae; genus Picea; species Picea engelmannii. The sequence continues at coordinate 143,159 of ML826015.1, read as the reverse complement.
TGATGGAACCGTAGTTAATTAGGGTTTTTATATTATGAAATAATTCATAGAGAGGACAAGGATATGCAATTTCATTAAGGTTTCTTATTGTATTTGGGGTGTTCCCATAGGATGTTTCCCCCTTAATGTAATTGGATTCATTCCCATAGGATGCTTCCCCCTTAAATGGGCCCATGAACATTGATATTGTTTTCAAAGTTCTTCAATACAATGGTTATATTCTACATGTTTAATATTATTTTCTCTTATGTTTTATTTTAAGCATTAAATTTCTTTGAATATTGTAATGTTTTTCTATTTTACTTGGTTAACTACACAAAAAGTGTTATCAAAGCTATTTCCTAAGCTAGTATGCATCAATATTTTATATATATATATATATATTTAGTCTAGAGATGTGTTTCAACATCTTTAAATAACACCAATATTAATCATCCAATGGGAAAACATGTGGTTGGGGAAGAATAGAAATAGAAAATACAAGTGACATCACCTATAAAATATGTATTTGTATTCCACATACCCTTGTTTATATTAAAAATCCCCCTAGGTGTACTTGAAAATAACTTTCTATAAATCAATAAATTTTCTTATTTTTATAGCACAAACAACACAATACTTGGGGAGATTACTCTCATTTACTTGAAAATGGTGCAATATGACTAAAGATATGATATAGCCTCTTTAGTTAGTGTTGTGATATATTTGGTCAAATAATAACATTGGTAACCGTCACATATATCAAAGAGATATAGTACTTGATACTCCTTTTTCATGAAGACCCTACAAATCCTAGGGTTTGTAGCACAAGCCACAAAACTCCTACATTATGTGGAATACTAGGAAATTGGGAATAACTTAATCATAGTAATACTTAGAATGGATTTTTACTCCTACTAGTCTTGGAAAATCATTGTGGTAGATCTATCTAAATTGATTACTTGCATAGTGTTGATTCTAGTGGTACCAGTCTCTTGTAACCTTTTTTTGTGGACCTGGCCATAATATTGTGCACAACATATATCAAAAGTATCATTTTTAAACACTTCTTGCATTGGTATAAGTATCATGTAACTCTTTTAGTGAACCAATAGATCCCATGGTAGCCACTAGATACACATCCACTGCCAAACCAATAACTATTTTAGAAAATCAGTTATCTAGGCTCCAATCAAAGATTGACCAAAATGATTATAAGCTACATGTAACATATACCAACACTACCAAGAAATCCGTGATAAATAAAACCCTAATGGTATACACCATTGATGTGAAAATTGATCGCATGTGCGAGTCTATCCTCTCCTCCCTATACCCAAGTGAATACTAGAAGGATTTTCTCATTCAATAGGATGGGGTTGAATCCTCTAATTGAAGTGAGAATTTCCCAATGATACCCTTCATGAACATCACCATCATATGTGGTGAAAAAATCCTAAATCATATTTTAATAAGTTTTATGGCTCAAACCCCACAAGTTGTTTTACCCAAATGAAACACTACTTCTCCCTCCAATGTATTAGTGATGACCTAATGAAACATGGAGTAGGGGTATTCTTATTAGATTTGAAATCATGGAAATAGTGACAATGGAATAAGTGGTCATATGTGGGATAAATTTCTTAGATATAGTTTGTGAAAGAATTCAATCTCATTTTGAAAGATACATTCAACATTTGGGATGACTTGTGCTAAATAAGAAGTAGAATATTTTAGAGTGACCTTTGAGCAATTGACAATATGTAAAGAGGGTTTGACTGTTTTTTTATTTAAATAATGTTTCATATATGGTCTCATTGTATGATAGAGGATATAGATGACCACATAATAGTGTAGCACCAAAATACTTGGATGGAGGCATCTTAAATAAAGGAGGAAGAACAGATGGTGGTCAAAGAAAAAATAAAAAATATAAACCTATTTTTATTCCCTTTCCATGCCCCCCTCTAACATTAATAAAAACCCACTCACCATGCATCACTTAAAAACCCACAAGTTATCATGGGAATAAATTGCAACAACACTCCAACACATCAAATGTTTCTATAGTTATGATGAGAAGTTATTCAAAGGGCATAAATGTAAATAAAAAATAATTCAAATGGATGTGTCCTCCTAAGACAAACTTTAATACATTCTCATGGAAGATAATCATAGTTTAGATTTAATAGAGCCCACTCCTCCTTGTAAGGAAGAGCCATCCCCAAGAAACACCTTTTCAAATTTTTCTTGATACTTTATTAAGCATTTCTACTCCCTAGACACTAAATTTTATTACCTACATAAAGAACCGCAAGGTGATTATTTTGATTAACAAATTCAACACCCACAATTATATTCATAGGATAGCATCCAAAGAAACCCACTTTTATGTCCATGTAGTGAATAATTGTCAAATAAGGATAGCCAATGGAGGTCTGATGAAATGTAGAGGTATATGTAAAAATGTATAGCTCCAAATGGGGGACAATGAGCTAAAATATGACATGTTCACTATTGGAATCATTTGTTGTGATTTAGTCCTCTGTGTGGAATCGTTACACAATTTGGGTCTTGTTACCATGGATTTAAATGAATTATGTATGATCTTCAGTAAGGACTATCATCAAAATTCCCTCAAGAGGCTTAATTATAGGTCCCTTTAAATTATCATCTCTCACCATATGGATAAACTATTGAAGAAATTCCACTACAATATTTCCCAATTCAATCCCATACAAGTTGTGGGTAATCCCTTTCAGATAATTCACCATGATTTTTATATGGACTTGGATAATCATTAATATGAATTCAGAACACCTCATGTCTTACTTCCTTCACATGGTAAGCATGATCATGGTATTCCCCTAATTACAAGTAGTCAACCACCTAATGTGCATCCTTATAGGCACCCTTTTGCACAAAAAAGTGAAACATAAAATATTATTCAAGAGTTGTTAGAGGTCAAATTCATCAATCCTAGTAATATCCCTTGCTCATCACCGGTGATTATAGTATTCTATAAATGATGCAATTGTCTCATGTGTCTCAATTTCCATGCTATCAACAAGTTGATCATCAAAATAAAAATTCAACATCGCAGTTATTGATGATATCTTGGATGAGCTTCATGGTGCCAAGTTATTCACTAATTTATTCCTTTTCACTTGATACCACCAAATATGAATGAACGAAGTGAACATTCCTAAAAATATTTTCTGCACAAATTAAGGCTTCTATGGGTTTCTAGTGATGCCTTGTAGACATTGCAAAGTTCTCTCCACCTTTAAGAGCCTTGTGAGAAAGCAATTTTCTACCCTTCCACAAAACATTTTCCCTTGTTTTCTTTAATGATATATTCATCTATGTCAAAACCTATGATGCCCATGTGGCACATATTGATAAGTCCTTCTAACTCCTCTGTGACCACCAGTTGTACCCTAAACATTCTGAATGTGGTTTTGACACTTTAGGGGTTGAATATACCAAAATTGCAGTAGTAAACATTGATTATACCAACCAATAATGTTTTATAACAACAACAAGAAATCATCCTTAAATAAATGCAAATAATATATCAAAATATAGACCTTAACAAGTGGAATAAGATCCAAGTGTTTAAGAATGATTTTAGCCTTCTTAAACCACAATATTAAGTAAGTATTCAACAATCCAATTAATCCCTAATGGTTGTATAAAACATTTATAACAAGAACAATAAGTTCACTTAGGTTTCCAAGCATTGAGTTAGGGTTAGTGTGAGAATGAAGTTAGATACCTAGTTATCAATTTTATTTGAGAGAGAGAGAATTTATCTAATCTAGGGTTTAAATCACCACTTGAAATCATGAAGACGAGTGTCGTTTTATTCCTAGGAAAATGGATTCAATGAAATCACCATAAAGGAGTCTCATCAAGAGAAGAGGTGAAGGTTTGAAGTCCTAGGATTATCCACTTGTAATCCTAGGTCAAACCTCAAAGTAATAGAACCTAAAATTTATCCTCTTATAAACCCTAGATATTTTCCCACTCTTTTTATCTCATTTAGAAAGGAAAATTGATAGAAATAGGCCAAACCATAAATTTTGTCCTCTCATAAACCCTAGGTTTTGACCTCAAATATAAGGTTAGGGGGATGTCCTATGACAATCCCTAATCATGTCCTTGTATGCTTCAACAAATCAAGGTAGATGTAACGAGGGAAGGGTATAACCACTCTTAATCCTTCCATAGGGTTTCAAAATTATTCAAGGAAAACAATGATAACATGCAACTATTACCTCTCTAATAGGGAATTCACCAAGTATACCAAGAAATAACACTTTAACATGAAAAAAACACTTACTATACAAGCCACTATCATGAGGAAACCTTAGTTTGCATGAATAATACACAAAAAACAAGACGAAAGATCCATCCAAGTCACGCCAAAGGTGAGAAAAAGATCTCTATAGTGAAAAAGAAGAGATAAAAGACAAGTAGAAGTGATGAATCATAAGTCTGAGTTATGATTTAGTACAATGGAGAGCTAGTTTATTTATATGAGGCAACCCTACTTCATATGTACATAATAATCCCTAAAACAATAATAAATACATGATACAAGTAGGGACGACCTCTCAAATGGCCTCAAACAATAGATAAGCATGCTAACACATGAAAATAATCCCTTCTACTCCACACATGTGGGTGATGTCATGCTCCAAGAGGGTGTAGGAGGCCTCCAAAGGCCATGTTTCATTATCCAAATGGTGCAAGCATGGTGTAAGTAGTGCCTCCTCATCAAAGGTCGTGTCTCTTGTCAATGATCCCATATCATCATTAAAGTGGTGCCCCAATAGTAAGAAAAACCCCAACCATCATGAACACATGATAGTGCATGACATCATCATTGATATCCTCAATGTCCAAGGTGGAAAGAGTGTGAATCACCTCTATGAATGGTTTCAAAGCACGTCAAAGTGAAACGTCCTCCATTTAATGTTCAATAAGCTCTGGGGTGCATTCTCTAAGATGTGGGATTCCTACCCATCTATGTGCCAGCATGACCATATCTATTAAATGAAAGCTCATCTATCCATTGTCCAAGTTCCATGAAGTGTGAGAGGATGTACATGAATAGTTCAAATCATCAAGTGGCCCAACGCTCAGCATCACACATGCCATGCCCTACATAAAATGCACATAGTCTTGGGTGAAAGCATGGGACACCCTCTAAAGGACCATGTCAGGTGCACCAAAATCAATCAAAACCATAGAATCAAGAGTCCTTAGAATCATATAAAGTAGGCCACCATTTAATATAGAAGCCACATAAGTATTTCACATTAGGTATACCCTTCAAAATTCACATTAGCTCAATACTTTATACAATTTGGAAATTTTAGGCATGATAGGACCATCAAGAGACCCTATTAGATGTGTCAATGCCTAGGTAAAGGATATTTCTCGAGAAACACATATAAGTGTAAGTATGGTGGATGAAAATGTGTTCAGGCAAATTCATGGTGATGTTGTCATTAACATGAAAGGCACCATATTCGGTCCATCTCCATAAGCACCTTTGTAGAGGGAGAGCTTACTACTTGAGATACCATTTCCTCGATAATTTTTGCATTGCAAACCCCTTGTCTTGCCTTTTGATATTCTTGTATTGCATTGCAAGTCCCCTTTTCAGGTTTCAACTACTTATTATTTATTTTCATCATTTTTTTCAACGATAAAATCCTTCTTATGATTATGCATTCAATGCATTAGGATTAGGGGAGATTACCATTAGAGGGGCTAGAGATCAAGATCACCTTAGGATTTTGAGTTGGTCATTCATTGTCTCTTTATTTCTTCTTTCTTTTATATCATTATTTCTTTATTATTATTTACATCAATTGCATCGACCTCAACATTCTATCCCTTCTTCTCATAAAAGAATGAACCATGGGGATTTTTGGCATACATGTAACATCCATATTGAAGTTTATTACACTACAGAAGGCCCCAATATGGAAGATGTTAAGTATCGGTGGGAATGCTACACTACCCTTATAAATGTCCCCCGATAGTACCGTTATTCCCCAAGAGTGACAACATGGGAATAGGATACTAATGATGGCCACCAAGATGAAATAAGGAAAAAATAATAACTTCATGAACATATGATCCATTATCCAACTTCGATCCACTATCCTCACTCATATGCCAAATGCATTAAATATGACACTTTATATAAAACAAGGACGAATGTACCTCATAATGTGTGGGATCACCCTCTTCCAATGAACCATGATGATCGAGTGTGATGAATTGTGTTGAGGAGAAGTGAGGCATTTGGGGGGTTGATGGGTTGTTGCCTGTGAGAATAGTCATCATCATCATTGTCGAGATCATTTTATTCATTATGGGACATGAGATGTGATCTCCTCTAATTACCCCTAGGTGAGAGGGGGTAACACATACACCAATACTTTTTTGTGGTGAACATTTTATATTCTAAGTTGATTTTGTTTTAGATAACTTATGTGTATTTCACAATTGTATGGGTAAAGAATAACTATTTAACCTATATACTTTTTTCATTTTTGGGTATTTCATTGGTCTTGACATCATGAGAATTTTCCTAAGCTTAGAATTATATATATATTCCACACTGTAGATACAATTATCGATCTTAGCCAAAATGACAGCTAACCCAAGTTCATAGTTCCACAACAAGAAAATCTCTTTGCATACCCATTTGAGATATTGTCAGAAGTTGTTCTAAATTACTCAATTATGATCATAAGATGAACATGTTGGCTCAATAAGTGAATCATTATGATAAACTAGTTCCTTGTCTAGTAGGTTATGGAGTTGTAACAAAAACCTCATAAATGTAAGCAAAGTGGACTTAAGAAAATCCAACACTTTTAAGATGAAACCTTAATCTACTATGGAAAAAATTACTCTTTGGCCAAAATATTAGGAGAGGGAAGGAGAAGAAGGGAATAAGAAGAGGGAGAAGAGAATGAAGAAGATTGGGGGAGAAAAAAAGGAAGGGGGAGGGGGATTAGGGATTAAAAGATGGGGAAAGGGAAGACAAAGAGGAGGGAGAGTGAGAGAAAGAGGAGGGATGAAGAAAAATAGGAAGAGGGGCAGGGAAAGAGGAATGGAAGAGAGGGAGGAGAGAGAGGGAAAATAAAAGGTAGAAGATGGTTGAGAAAAAAGAGGAAGATGGTGGAGGGGGATAAGGGATGAGTGTAATAGGAAAATGAAGAAGGGGAGGCAGGAGTGGATGAAGAAGAAGAGGAGAGGGGCTAGAAAAAGAGGAGTGTAAGAGGAAGAGGAAGAGGGGGAGAGAGGAAGAGGAAAGAGGAGAGGAACAGAGGAAGGAAGGACCTTTAACCTACTTTTATTTTATTTTATTTGTAAATATCATATTGTATTCAAAACCCAAATCCTATCTTCTATCTTTAAAATCCAAATTCTATATTTAGGCAAATAAGAAAATTATTTCTTTTGATCTAGTGATGCCCCACAAATCTCCCCAACCAACTCCTATGAATTCCCTCACAAACCTCTCTGGCTATCTCCTATGGTTACTTGCACCAATCCATTTTAGCTCCAACCAGCTCTCGAAACTCTCATGTGAAAACGAAATGAGGGTGACCATATTTTTTCCCTTTACATTAAAATGAACAAGTAGGAGGACACATTACTTTATTTGCGTCAATTGTTTTTAATTTTTTCAATAATTGAATCAATCTTGCATTGTACATGTGTTGACTGATACAACGCATCATACTACTCTCATTCTTTGCAATGCTAACGCAAGTCAAGCGTTGTTTTAGTCACATTATTTGACATTAATATGAATTATGAGTGATTCGTAAATCGTGTTAGTGTGATAATAACGTCAGATTCACCTGTAACATCTCTAATATTTATTATAAACCTCGAGGAAATCTCCCATTGTGGCGGCATCAGTCTTGTAAAGATGGTATGTGTCGATGTGAATCCATTTCAAGTGTCATTTCCACGTCCTCTTTTATTTTAAGCACTGAATGATTAGTATTGAATGTTAGGGTGAATGATTACGTTGAAAGGCGTACACCTATTGATCATGGGCACATTTAATAGGCTTTTAGTGCTTAATCAGTTTTGTATGGACAAGATTAAATATTGATGAAATATTCTTAATAGTCCCAATAAATCAATGGTTGTGATTTCAACCACCAACTTCCTCACTATTATAAAGATATTAGTTTACATGTTAATTTTTTTACTTTTACTTAACCATATTTAAAATTTACTATGGTGGCTAGCTAATTGCCACGTATGAGTGATTAGGGTTTCATTTTCTAGGCCAACCTAAATCTTTGGCTTTCACCAGCCACGTTCTAGACACACTGCCTCCTTCCAGCCAACTCCTTCTGACTCCTTCCGTCCACCTCTGGGCCGTTTCTCTTTCCCAGCAGTTCAGGTTTTGCAAGTCGTGCTTTGGGCGTTTACCAACCACGAATTTGTGGTTGTGCTAGTTACGCCGAAAGGCGTACACCTATTAACCATGGGAACATTTAATAAGTTTTTAGTGCTTAATCAGTTTTGTATGGACAAGATTAAATATTGATGGAATATTCTTAGTAGTCCCAATAAATCAATGGTTTTGATTTCAACCACTAACTTCCTCACTATTATAAAGACATCAGTTTACATGTTTATTTTTTTACTTTTACTTAATCATATTTAAAATTTACTATGGTGGCTAGCTGATTGCCACGTATGAGTGATTAGGGTTTCATTTTCTAGGCCAACCTAAACCTTTGGCTTTCACCAGCCGCGTTCTGGACACACTACCTCCTTCCAGCCAACTCCTTCTGACTCCTTCCATCCACCTCTGGGTCGTTTCTCTTTCCCAGCGATTCAAGTTTTGCAAGCAGTCCTTTCGACATTTACCAACCACGAATTTGTAGCTGTAATAGTATATACACTATCAAATTACTTTGATATATATGTTGGAATATATATATTATCAAATTACTTTAATATATAAGTTGGTATGACGATGTATATATCATCAATTGTATCATTGAATGATGTATATACCATCAACCATAGCATTGTATACTATATATGTTGGTATATTGAACGATGTATATATCATCAATTGTACATTGAACGTTGTATATACCATCAACCATAGCATTGAATCATAATCATTCACCAGTCTCTCATAATCATAATCATAATGATGTATATTCGTGAAATCATAATCATTCATCAGTCTCTCATCTATAAGTTATTCACAGTGGTTAAAGTTAAGCCAGGGCTATGTCAACCGAAGTTGATCACTTAACTGGAACTGATGTGTGCTTAATCCAAAGTTGTTATTCCCAAGACATTACATGCAAACCTTATCAACTAAACGACGACGTTCAAGATCGTGGGCACCGGCCACCGTGTTAAGGAGGATTCCCGGGAAACTTCGTCATTGGCAATGTTCCACGGTAAAATTTTTCATTGATCATTAAAATCCATAGTATTTTTTTCATATGTTTCCTTGGAAAGAGAATAAATTATAATCAACGGTATATTTTTCCTATATTTATTAAGATGCTCATTAATACGTATGATGTCATTGCTGGAATTATTTAAAATTATTACTTTTATATTAGAAGACAGATTCGGTTAGTGTTTATATATAATCTTTAGAAGATCTTCATAAGATCTTATAGTTATGTTGATGGGACGTTGACATGGAAATGATGCTTCCTATTAATATAAATGATGCTTCTTATTAAAATAGTGATTGATTGTAGGGTGAGTATGTTTAATGATTGGTTATAGGGTGTCTGATATCAATTTGTAACATCTTCAACCATCAATAGGTTGGGCAATGCCACTACTCAGACGCTTTACTTAGCTCCGTTATCAATTTGTAATATCCTTGGCCATCACAGGCCAGGTAATGCTACCGACACAACCTTAAAGTTGTCTTTTACTACTCTGATCTGTGATAGTTCCAACCTTAAACAACTGGGCTATGCCACACAAAGATACTTGCAGAAAAACATACACATCCATATAAACATAGAATGACTATTCTACATATATATAACATAATAATGCGGAAATAATAGTAAGCCTACGCATGTAGCATATACAACATACACAGGCAATACTCATCAATTACAACATATGTACCATTACAAAGCATGTAAATGAACATAAAAGCGGTACTTATCTTTTATTAGAAGACCACCAAATGCGTGTAGACCTTCCACGAGCCTCCCAACCATAGACGACGCTGCTCATCACGCGTAGCAGTGGGTCACCCCGGAGTTGGGACTAAGCTCCACCGAGGGCAAGGGAATCCTAGACTAGGCTGAGGTTACAGGAAACTGCACAATGCAACTGAAAGGATTCTCTCCAGGAGCCTTCTTACGCTCACTACTCACAGACTTTCATTCCCCACATGTCTGTTCCACCCGGGAGTATACACATTCACTGTCACATAGTGCAACGATTGTTTCACCTCCCTCTCAGGGTCTCGACAACAGGCAAGATCAAGAATTCTTAGAGCTCCGTAGCTGGTGCTGGACTCTCTCTAGGAGAAAACCACTTCCCAACAAACTCTCTCACTTGGAGAGAGTTGCTCACAGGCCTGAAAACCTGCCTCTTCAATCCACAATCACCTCTCTCCCCTGGAGAGAGTTGCTCACAGGCCTGACAACCTGCGTCTTCAACTCAGTTCCAACACAGTGAGGGAAACAACACGGTTCAGTAAGGAACATACGGTGGCAGCAAGCCACACTCAGTCCAAGAACCACGTGGCCACAACAGCCCACAGTTATGACACTACATGACTCAGACAATTATGGGATACTCGGACTTCACAGGATACACATGGGATAACTCAGACTTCTCCCAGAGACACAGATCAGTCTCACGGTTTTCCCCATGGGTTTCAGGGTGTGTGACCAGGAAACAATGCAAACGTCGATCATGGAGGTTTCGGGTTGCGACTGCGGATGGAAGAATGGACAACCCCCCAAAAAGGATGGCTTTCCCAGCTATAACTGCATGCACCAAGGTTGACACCTGTCTTCCTGCAGTCACATGCACTCCACTTAGCATACATTCCTTTTCCATGAACTTAGGACAACACTTGGTCAATTGTACACTTTAGCCTTTTAGGAAATAATAATAAATTATTATCCCCTTTAGAGGTAAGCCCCCTAGCTTAGCCCCTAGGCCCAAACACTTAACCTCCTCCCTTACCCAACCGTGTGGAAGCTTAGTCCCCCATCACTCTTTCTTCGTGGTCGGTCTACATGTAGCGATGTTTATATTTTATTAATGATTTTGCATAATTACATATACAAAACAGTCTTTTGGCCTTAACATCCTAGGCTGTCTGGCCTGCTCATCACATAAGTCTCCTAGCTTATTATAACTCGGCTTCCCAGCCTATCCAATATGTTTACAATTCATAATTACAACTGGGGCTCTACCAGGGGATATTACAATCCCCTCCCCTTATTTTTGCGCTATCCTCACTGCAACTTGTTTATACATATATAATTCAAAAATTCTTCAGAAAGCTCCAAGCTTTAGCTATTGGAAGCCCATTATACACTTGGTGCTTTTCTTTCAAGCACCAATTATGGTGATCCTTCTGTAGGTGAAACTCGATTGCTCTATTCCATAGGGATGCTTCAGGAAAGCATTCAACTCATTTCTCCTTGTTACATGCTTCAACTAAACCTCACTGAAAGCACCGACTGGTTGTAGATCCACGACGTTCCACCCAACGTTAGATCTCATTTTTGATAACTCATACCAAGGCTATGGCTCCACAGACATAAACATTATGCTTCTACACCTATTTATTCAGAAGCAACATTAGAACATATATGGAATGTATATATATGTATATACAGGCAATTCTAATAACATTATAACCTGTATACAAGATACACAACATACAATGAATAGAGAATTGATACTTATCTTTTGATTGAGAAGACATTCCACATCAACATGGTCTAGACCAAGGTACCAAACCTCAACAACACTCCAACCAACTGTCTCTCATCCCCCCACATGCCTGTCCCACCTCAGGAGGGTACACCTTCACTGTCACACAGTCCATTGATTGCTACACCTTCACTATCACACAGTCCATCGATATCAATTTGTAATATCCTCGGCCATCACGGGCCGGGTAATGCTACCGACACAACCTTAAAGTTATCTTTTACTGCTCTGATCTGTGACAATTCCAACCTTAAACTACTGGGCTATGCCACACAAAGATACTTGCAGAAAAACATACACATCCATATAAACATAGAATGACTATTCTACATATATATAACATAATAATGCGGAAATAATAGTAAGCCTATGCATGTAGCATACACAACATACACAGACAATACTCATCAATTACGACATGTGTACCATTACAAAGCATGTAAATGAACATAAAAGTGGTACTTATCTTTTATTAGACCACCACCAAATGCGTGCAGACCTTCCACGAACCTCCCAACCATAGACGACGTTGCTCATCACGTGTAGCAATGGGTCACCCCGGAGTTGGGACTAAGCTCCACCGAGGGCAAGGGAATCCTAAACTAGGTTGAGGTTACAGGAAACTGCACAATGCAACCAAAAGGATTCTCTCCAGGAGCCTTCTTACGCCCACTACTCACAGACTCTCATTCCCCACATGTTTGTTCCACCCGGGAGTATACATCTTCACTGTCACACAGTCCATCGATTGCTTCACCTCCCTCTCAGGGTCTCAACAATAGGCAAGATCAAGAATTTTCAGAGCTTCGTAGCTGGTGTTGGACTCTTTCTAGGAGAAAACCACTTCCCAACAAACTCTCTCACCTGGAGAGAGTTGCACATAGGCCTAAAAACTTGCCTCTTCAATCCACAACCATCTCTCTCCCCTGGAGAGAGTTGCTCATATGCCTGACAACCTGCTTCTTCAACTCGGTTCCAACACAGTGAGGGAAGCAACACGGTTCAGTAAGGAACATACGATGGCAGCAAGCCACACTCAGTCCAGGAACCACGTGGCCACAACAGCCCACAGTTATGACACCACACGACTCAGAAAATTATGGGATACTCAGACTTCAGAGGATACGCATGGGATAACTCAGACTTTTCTCGGAGACACAGATCAGTCTCACGGTTTTCCCTAGGGGTTTCAGGGTGCGTGACTAGGAAACAATGCAAAGGTCGATCATGGAGGTTTTGGGTTGTGACTACGGATGGAAGAATGGGCAACCCCCTAAAAGTGATGGCTTTCCCATCTATAACTGCATGCGCCGAGGTTGACACCTGTCTTCCTGCAGTTGCATGCACTCCACTTAGCATACGTTCATTTTCTAGGAACTTAGGATAACACTTGGTCAATTGTCCACCTTAGCCTTTTAGGAAATAATAATAAATTATTATCCCCTTTAGAGGTAAATCCCCTAGCTTAGCCCCTAGGCCCAAACACTTAACCTCTTCCCTTACCCAACCTTGTGGAAGCTTAGTCCCCCATCACTCTTTCTTCGTGGTCGGTCTACATGCAGCGATGTTTATATTTTATTAATGATTTTGCATAATTACATATACAAAATAGTCTCCTGGCCTTAACATCCTAGGCTCTCTGGCCTAATCATCACATAAGTCTCCTAGCTTATTATAACTCGACATCCCAGCCTATCCAATATGTTTACAATTCATAATTACAACTGGGGCTCTACCAGGGGATATTACAATCCCCTCCCGTTATTTTTGCACTGTCCTCACTACAACTTGTTTATACATATATAATTCAAAAATTCTTCAAAAAGCTCCAAGCTTTAGCTATTAGAAGCCCATTATACACCTGGTGCTATGCTTTCAAGCACCAATTATGGTGATCCTTCTGTAGGTGAAACTCGACTGCTTTATTCCATAGGGATGCTTCAGGAAAGCATTCAACTCATTGCTCCTTGTTACATGCTTCAATTAAACCTCACTGAAAGCACCGACTAGTTGTAGATCCATGATGTTCCACCCAATGTTAGATCTCACTGTTGATAACTTGTAGCAAGGCTATGGCTCCACAGACATAAACATTATGCTCCTACACCTATTCATTCAGAAGCAACATTAGAACATATATGCAATGTATATATATGTATACACAGGCAATTCTAATAACATTATAACCTGTATACAAGATACATAACATACAATGAATAGAGAATTGATACTTATCTTTTGATTGAGAAGACATTCCACATCAACATGGTCTAGACCAAGGTACCAAACCTCAACAACACTCCAACCAACTATCTCTCATCCCCCCACATGCCTGTCCCGCCTTAGGAGGGTTCACCTTCACTATCACACAGTCCATCGACTGCTACACCTCCCTTTCCTTGGGCTTTAGCAATAGGTCATCTCAGGAAGTCTCAGAGCACCGTGGCTCCTGGAGTTCCAACTGCCCTCAGAGATTTCCAATCAACATCTTCCTCAAGCTACTCTTTGCAGTCAACATTCTAACTTTAATCAACATCATCTCATCTGCATCACCCACATGCAGTTATCATGATAAAACATAAAATAATTCATTTAGGAAATCCAATTAGTTCAAAAGGGAATTCAACTTTTTCCCCAAAACATGAAATTATATTTCATAATTCATCTTGGTTGTTGCCATATTATGAATGCAACCATCCTTGTGGTTTTCCACAGGCACCAAACTGCATACCCTTTTTCCTGTAATGATTCATCTTTCATACATCCAACAAATTGCCAGTGTTTGTTGTACATCATAATTCAATTGCAATATGTACAAAATATTATGTAGTGATCTTAGAATTTCCCGCACCTAGCAATTCAATCACAATTACCCAACAATTTAATAAACTAGAACAACTCGTCATTCTATGCATATGCATGTTCACAGTAATATCTGTAATTTCATTACTTCTTTTTCTGAACAAGAAAATTTCCTGTAGTCAATGCTCATGTGACTACTTGACTTGCAACTTTCCTGTTGAAATGTCTAACATCTCCTTGAAATGTCCTCAACTTCATTGAGTTCACGGGCCATGACCAAGCGCTAGATCACTAGGTGCTTACTCGGGCCTTCGGCTTCAAAAGATTTCAAAAAACCACACAACAATCTTTCAGAGTTCCAGATTACCAAACTCGCGAAGTAGAGAGGATCAAACGTCCACGTCTACTCAGCATCCGATGACTGACACTTACTATGGAACCTCAAGCGTCTGACACTATCTTCCCAATTCATCTTATCATCTTACTTTTTGTCTTGTAAAATAAAATAATCTTTCTTATGCATGGTACCCCTTTCATATCCTTTTGTAAGATGTCTATTAAAATAAACTACAAATGCTTCACATATATGCATTTTGGAATTGATTTTACTACAAAAATTCATCTTTACCATCACATTGTTGGACTACTTTGATAGACCAACAACTAAGTTTTCATAAATCAATATTTCAATGTTAGCATAACACAAATGTGATATGCTTTTCACGTACGGAAATAAAGATTGAGAAAATGCGACACACTATGAAATATACATAAATTTTGTGGGAGAGAACTTTGGATTTGGATAGGGTAGAATAGTTATGAGAGAAGTTGTGGCGATGGAGCCAATCTTAAATGCATTTATAACTCTTTCTTGAAAAACTAATTGTCATAAGTTGTTCATAAAGTGATTTTATGTACATGTAATTGTCAAACACATTAACATTATTAAATTCACATCTACATTTGTTTTAGAATATTTATTATGAAATTTGTTTTTACATTTTGAAATAAAATTGATATTTTCAAATTTCAAGTTTTCTTTTAAATCACATCCCTCTCATGACAATTACACCAATCAGTGAATAGTACATTTAATTGTCAATCATTATTGCAGGGTGTAAAATCAACATTTTGAGATACATTGAAATTTTATCACTAGCATGATATTATTTTGAACATGTCACACTTGAAGACAAAATATGGATATAACAAAAACACCATTCATTGGGGAACTTTTGAAGATCGAAAAATAATATGTGAATGCATATAGTGGATATTAAATTTTTTCAATCGTAATACCATTATAATGGTAAATAATGGACACAAGGGACTTTAAATTATATACATATGGAAGTGATTTTTTAATTATTGATACATATTTTATGAGAGATGAGAAAAAATGCATCAACAATATTGATAATTAAAAATGAATTTACCATTACAAAACTAAACTAAGAGGAACATGTGGTAAATTTTAAAAATAGAGGCAATTGTTGCAAGTCCATGAATACATGTTCCTTATAAACATTGTTACCAAGTGACTTCCATGGTACCAATACATATGTGTTAAAAAATTTGGAAGTTTAATACGGATTTATGTAAATGCTACATGCCCCTAAAGTTATGATGCTAAGTGTCAACCCCTCTCCCTTAGTGGGTTTTGTTTTTGAACTCTAGAAACTTTTATGAAGTATTCAACCTAATATAGTTGGAGAAAAAAACGAAAGGTGCACCTTAAATGTTTAAGAGATGGTAATCAAACAACATATTTAGGATGGAAACCTTTACAATCATTTCATGTCTTAAGGGAGTAGGGGTTATAACAACCAATTGAAAATAATAAAGACTCGTCAAGAATGAAATATGATCATCCTCTAAAAATAATGAAGACCTGATCTTTATACCTATATCAATGTCATGAAATGTTATAGAATCCTTTGCATGTTTTGAGTGCATCATCATTTTCAATTTTATGTAACTAGCATTAATATTCATTTTAATTAGACCAAGAGATTAACAAAGCAAAGAATATATTTATTGGTGCTTGGGATATATGTTATGATGATTCGGGGTTGTAGTGTATTGAATTTGAATTGCTACATCCCTCAAAGACCTTATTTAAATTTTTTGTTGGCATTCATTGGATTTTCATGTCATGTTTTTGCATCAAGTTTGTGTTGTATTCACGTTGGTTAAAACACTGAAAAATATGTAATTATTTTTTTGTTGTGATTATGTTATGTGTGAATTTTATGGGCATCGTCAAAGTGTTTCATAAGTCGATCATGCATCTCTTGTGTTGCTTATGCATCATTTTTTGTTGTTTAGAGTTGAAATAGTGTGTTATTTATAATGATATAAAATTGCATTACTATTGTCCTAAAGTCTACAATAAAAAAACTATTCTTAATCAAATTGTTGTCATAAATGCACGTAATTCCAAGGCTATTGTTCTAAGGAATTTCAATTGATCAATGGTAAGAATACAATATGTAGAACCTAGTGTTAAAAATCATAATGTAATTGTAAATGGAATGATAGATCTTGATATGAGGAATCATAAAGTGACTATGAAGGGGTGGGGTGTTAAAATTCATAATGTAATAGTAAATGGAATGATAGATCTTGATATGAGGAATCATAAGGTGACTATGAAGGGGTGGGGTGTGTAAGGAGGGAAAACAAATAAGCCAAGGAGGGGAATATTAAGAGGAAACAATATACCATATCTAGAGGAAACAATATACCATATATTGTACAATTTTATATAGGCAAAGTGCATCAAGAGAAACACATGAAGTGTATTACAATAGGGATTAATATAGACATTTCTACAAAAATATGTTGTGCCACTACTTCATGAAACAAAATTTTAGCTAAGTAGTTAGCAAAACATATATACTTGTTTTAACCCATCTCTTATCTTTAAAGTTTAGGATAATGCACCACACTAAAAAAATAAATAGAACTACCATTCAACCTACTACTAAGTACCTAGTGCTGTGATATACCACCTAGACTAGATTCATGCTAAAGAATTCTTCCCAATTAACTTATTTGATTTTGATGGGCTTGATAAGACATTTAATCCTCAAATCACAATCATTTAGTTTCCAAGGATTCATGCTTACTTATTGTAGATATCTTCTAATATTACTCTAAAAGAGTTAAATTATAGAGTAGGAATTTGACTTTTCATCATTCAAGAGCTAATAGGGATGAACATAATGAATAACATGTCTAGAATAGGGACTTATTTTTCTTATCTTTACTCTTCTTATTTTCACCATCACCTTTATATTCACCACTTCCCTTTTTATCATCATCATCATCATCTCCCCCTTTTTGTTTTCTCCACCATCATTCTTAATTCTACAACCATCCTTCTTCTCCCCCTTTATTTTTTCCCATCCTTATTGTCCCTTCCTAATTATCGCAATCATTATTTTGTGGGATGATGACCATATAATATTTTGTAATTCTATGGATATGTAATAGTTCATAGTTATCATTATAATTAAAGAATGCATGGATCAAAGAAAAGAATTAGAATGGGTTACACACATTTTTTTATTAATTTTGGTTGACTAGGGGAAGTTGTGGGATCTAGAAGCCACGCCAAGAAATTTCTTCTTTTTTTTCTTCCAACTTGTATATAGTATAATTTATGTTGTTGAATATGGTGAATGAAATCATTGTTGAATTACTTTTGGATACATTTTTTTTAACAAAACACCCTTAAGTATATAAGTATAATAAAAGGATAAATCCCCATGATACATAGGAAATTTTGAAGGATATTTCATGTATAGTGTAATGTGTATATATAACTTGTTGGGAAGAAAAAATAATTGAATTATAAAATATTCTAAATTCCTAGCGAATCCTTCACATAATTATAAAAAAAATGTTAATTTTTAGTGAATCTTTCGTTGAATGTCATTGCAACAATATCAAAGGTTAACCTAATAGAAGTATGAACTACATTGTCATATATCATGTGTGTCAACTTAACAAAATATTTAAAAGTACATGGTAATGTAATTTCTATTGAAATGTTCTAACCATGGAAATTAGAACATATGACACATGTATATATAAATTTGGACCATATTCTAAAATAGAAGGGAAGAAGACACCAATGCAATTGTTTATTTAATGTAATGTTGTGATTACAAAGTTTCTCCAATGCATCTTAAGAGCCATCTTCACCTTGTCTAATTTGTTAAATGTGATGCAAAATTAAATGTCAACCGTGATTAATATATTGAATAGCATGAAAATATTTTTCAATTAGCATTCTCTTTTATTATATAGTTGAGTATTTATTAAAATTCTTAGACTTGTAAACATAGAGAAAATTTCTATGTGTAGTGAACAAAATGGTAACAATATAAAAATTAAGATATAGGTAAAAAAAATTTATTAAGACATTCCAACCACTATATCATATATAGTAATATATCTCCAAAATCATATTAAAGGTTAAAAAAAAATCATTAAAAAAATTCCATCTACAATGGACATTCTTTGGAAGTATCATATCCATAAATCTTGGAGCTTAAAAGGAAATTTTATCATCTTCATTTTCGATGTAAATCTTGGATCTTAAAAGGAAATTTTATCATCTTCATTTTCAATGTTTGAAAAAAAAATTAAAAAAATTATTTTGTTTTTAAAAATACGGTCAAAACATTATATACTGTCCAAATATTCATGATAAATTCATTAAAAACCATAAAAGCAAATCATTTTGTTAAATATAAATTATTAATCAGTTGTAGGGTATATTAGGGTATATATATATGTTAGGGTATATTTGACGATGTATATATCATCAGTTGTAGTATTGAATATTGTATATATCACCAATTGTAGTATTGAATACTGTATAGTATCTTCCTACCTGAAATCATAACCATTTACCAGTTTCTCTCACATGTAGGTTAATCGTGGTTAATTACAGTGGTTAAAGTTAAGCCAGGGTAATCTCAACCGAAGTTGATCACTTAACTGGAGCTGATGTGTGCGTAATCCAAAGTTGTTATTCCCAAGACATTACATGCAAAACTTTTCAAGTAAACAACGTCGTTCAAGATCGTGGGCGCCGGCCACCGTGTTAAGGAGGATTCCCGGGAAACTTCGTCATTGACAATGTTCCACGGTAATTTTTTTCATTGCTCATTAAAATCCATAGTATTTTTTTCATATGTTTCCTTGGAAAGAGCATAAATTAAAATCAATGGGATATTTTTCCTATGTTTTATTAAGATGCTCATTAATAAGTACGATGTCGTAATAAGTATGATGTCGTTGTCGGAATTATTTAAAATTATTATTTTTATATTAGATGATAGAATTGGTTAGTGTTTATATATAATCTTTACAAAATCTTCATAGTATCTCATAATTATGTTGATGGGAAGTTTACATCGAAATGATGCTTCCTATTAAGATAAACGATGCTTTTTATTAAGAAGTTTTAAGAAGTGATT
>ML826015.1:98601-122771 GCA_009831015.1 Picea engelmannii | reverse complement strand
AATGTATATATATGTATATACAGGCAATTCTAATAACATTATAACCTGTATACAAGATACACAACATACAATGAATAGAGAATTGATACTTATCTTTTGATTGAGAAGACATTCCACATCAACATGGTCTAGACCAAGGTACCAAACCTCAACAACACTCCAACCAACTGTCTCTCATCCCCCCACATGCCTGTCCCACCTCAGGAGGGTACACCTTCACTGTCACACAGTCCATTGATTGCTACACCTTCACTATCACACAGTCCATCGATATCAATTTGTAATATCCTCGGCCATCACGGGCCGGGTAATGCTACCGACACAACCTTAAAGTTATCTTTTACTGCTCTGATCTGTGACAATTCCAACCTTAAACTACTGGGCTATGCCACACAAAGATACTTGCAGAAAAACATACACATCCATATAAACATAGAATGACTATTCTACATATATATAACATAATAATGCGGAAATAATAGTAAGCCTATGCATGTAGCATACACAACATACACAGACAATACTCATCAATTACGACATGTGTACCATTACAAAGCATGTAAATGAACATAAAAGTGGTACTTATCTTTTATTAGACCACCACCAAATGCGTGCAGACCTTCCACGAACCTCCCAACCATAGACGACGTTGCTCATCACGTGTAGCAATGGGTCACCCCGGAGTTGGGACTAAGCTCCACCGAGGGCAAGGGAATCCTAAACTAGGTTGAGGTTACAGGAAACTGCACAATGCAACCAAAAGGATTCTCTCCAGGAGCCTTCTTACGCCCACTACTCACAGACTCTCATTCCCCACATGTTTGTTCCACCCGGGAGTATACATCTTCACTGTCACACAGTCCATCGATTGCTTCACCTCCCTCTCAGGGTCTCAACAATAGGCAAGATCAAGAATTTTCAGAGCTTCGTAGCTGGTGTTGGACTCTTTCTAGGAGAAAACCACTTCCCAACAAACTCTCTCACCTGGAGAGAGTTGCACATAGGCCTAAAAACTTGCCTCTTCAATCCACAACCATCTCTCTCCCCTGGAGAGAGTTGCTCATATGCCTGACAACCTGCTTCTTCAACTCGGTTCCAACACAGTGAGGGAAGCAACACGGTTCAGTAAGGAACATACGATGGCAGCAAGCCACACTCAGTCCAGGAACCACGTGGCCACAACAGCCCACAGTTATGACACCACACGACTCAGAAAATTATGGGATACTCAGACTTCAGAGGATACGCATGGGATAACTCAGACTTTTCTCGGAGACACAGATCAGTCTCACGGTTTTCCCTAGGGGTTTCAGGGTGCGTGACTAGGAAACAATGCAAAGGTCGATCATGGAGGTTTTGGGTTGTGACTACGGATGGAAGAATGGGCAACCCCCTAAAAGTGATGGCTTTCCCATCTATAACTGCATGCGCCGAGGTTGACACCTGTCTTCCTGCAGTTGCATGCACTCCACTTAGCATACGTTCATTTTCTAGGAACTTAGGATAACACTTGGTCAATTGTCCACCTTAGCCTTTTAGGAAATAATAATAAATTATTATCCCCTTTAGAGGTAAATCCCCTAGCTTAGCCCCTAGGCCCAAACACTTAACCTCTTCCCTTACCCAACCTTGTGGAAGCTTAGTCCCCCATCACTCTTTCTTCGTGGTCGGTCTACATGCAGCGATGTTTATATTTTATTAATGATTTTGCATAATTACATATACAAAATAGTCTCCTGGCCTTAACATCCTAGGCTCTCTGGCCTAATCATCACATAAGTCTCCTAGCTTATTATAACTCGACATCCCAGCCTATCCAATATGTTTACAATTCATAATTACAACTGGGGCTCTACCAGGGGATATTACAATCCCCTCCCGTTATTTTTGCACTGTCCTCACTACAACTTGTTTATACATATATAATTCAAAAATTCTTCAAAAAGCTCCAAGCTTTAGCTATTAGAAGCCCATTATACACCTGGTGCTATGCTTTCAAGCACCAATTATGGTGATCCTTCTGTAGGTGAAACTCGACTGCTTTATTCCATAGGGATGCTTCAGGAAAGCATTCAACTCATTGCTCCTTGTTACATGCTTCAATTAAACCTCACTGAAAGCACCGACTAGTTGTAGATCCATGATGTTCCACCCAATGTTAGATCTCACTGTTGATAACTTGTAGCAAGGCTATGGCTCCACAGACATAAACATTATGCTCCTACACCTATTCATTCAGAAGCAACATTAGAACATATATGCAATGTATATATATGTATACACAGGCAATTCTAATAACATTATAACCTGTATACAAGATACATAACATACAATGAATAGAGAATTGATACTTATCTTTTGATTGAGAAGACATTCCACATCAACATGGTCTAGACCAAGGTACCAAACCTCAACAACACTCCAACCAACTATCTCTCATCCCCCCACATGCCTGTCCCGCCTTAGGAGGGTTCACCTTCACTATCACACAGTCCATCGACTGCTACACCTCCCTTTCCTTGGGCTTTAGCAATAGGTCATCTCAGGAAGTCTCAGAGCACCGTGGCTCCTGGAGTTCCAACTGCCCTCAGAGATTTCCAATCAACATCTTCCTCAAGCTACTCTTTGCAGTCAACATTCTAACTTTAATCAACATCATCTCATCTGCATCACCCACATGCAGTTATCATGATAAAACATAAAATAATTCATTTAGGAAATCCAATTAGTTCAAAAGGGAATTCAACTTTTTCCCCAAAACATGAAATTATATTTCATAATTCATCTTGGTTGTTGCCATATTATGAATGCAACCATCCTTGTGGTTTTCCACAGGCACCAAACTGCATACCCTTTTTCCTGTAATGATTCATCTTTCATACATCCAACAAATTGCCAGTGTTTGTTGTACATCATAATTCAATTGCAATATGTACAAAATATTATGTAGTGATCTTAGAATTTCCCGCACCTAGCAATTCAATCACAATTACCCAACAATTTAATAAACTAGAACAACTCGTCATTCTATGCATATGCATGTTCACAGTAATATCTGTAATTTCATTACTTCTTTTTCTGAACAAGAAAATTTCCTGTAGTCAATGCTCATGTGACTACTTGACTTGCAACTTTCCTGTTGAAATGTCTAACATCTCCTTGAAATGTCCTCAACTTCATTGAGTTCACGGGCCATGACCAAGCGCTAGATCACTAGGTGCTTACTCGGGCCTTCGGCTTCAAAAGATTTCAAAAAACCACACAACAATCTTTCAGAGTTCCAGATTACCAAACTCGCGAAGTAGAGAGGATCAAACGTCCACGTCTACTCAGCATCCGATGACTGACACTTACTATGGAACCTCAAGCGTCTGACACTATCTTCCCAATTCATCTTATCATCTTACTTTTTGTCTTGTAAAATAAAATAATCTTTCTTATGCATGGTACCCCTTTCATATCCTTTTGTAAGATGTCTATTAAAATAAACTACAAATGCTTCACATATATGCATTTTGGAATTGATTTTACTACAAAAATTCATCTTTACCATCACATTGTTGGACTACTTTGATAGACCAACAACTAAGTTTTCATAAATCAATATTTCAATGTTAGCATAACACAAATGTGATATGCTTTTCACGTACGGAAATAAAGATTGAGAAAATGCGACACACTATGAAATATACATAAATTTTGTGGGAGAGAACTTTGGATTTGGATAGGGTAGAATAGTTATGAGAGAAGTTGTGGCGATGGAGCCAATCTTAAATGCATTTATAACTCTTTCTTGAAAAACTAATTGTCATAAGTTGTTCATAAAGTGATTTTATGTACATGTAATTGTCAAACACATTAACATTATTAAATTCACATCTACATTTGTTTTAGAATATTTATTATGAAATTTGTTTTTACATTTTGAAATAAAATTGATATTTTCAAATTTCAAGTTTTCTTTTAAATCACATCCCTCTCATGACAATTACACCAATCAGTGAATAGTACATTTAATTGTCAATCATTATTGCAGGGTGTAAAATCAACATTTTGAGATACATTGAAATTTTATCACTAGCATGATATTATTTTGAACATGTCACACTTGAAGACAAAATATGGATATAACAAAAACACCATTCATTGGGGAACTTTTGAAGATCGAAAAATAATATGTGAATGCATATAGTGGATATTAAATTTTTTCAATCGTAATACCATTATAATGGTAAATAATGGACACAAGGGACTTTAAATTATATACATATGGAAGTGATTTTTTAATTATTGATACATATTTTATGAGAGATGAGAAAAAATGCATCAACAATATTGATAATTAAAAATGAATTTACCATTACAAAACTAAACTAAGAGGAACATGTGGTAAATTTTAAAAATAGAGGCAATTGTTGCAAGTCCATGAATACATGTTCCTTATAAACATTGTTACCAAGTGACTTCCATGGTACCAATACATATGTGTTAAAAAATTTGGAAGTTTAATACGGATTTATGTAAATGCTACATGCCCCTAAAGTTATGATGCTAAGTGTCAACCCCTCTCCCTTAGTGGGTTTTGTTTTTGAACTCTAGAAACTTTTATGAAGTATTCAACCTAATATAGTTGGAGAAAAAAACGAAAGGTGCACCTTAAATGTTTAAGAGATGGTAATCAAACAACATATTTAGGATGGAAACCTTTACAATCATTTCATGTCTTAAGGGAGTAGGGGTTATAACAACCAATTGAAAATAATAAAGACTCGTCAAGAATGAAATATGATCATCCTCTAAAAATAATGAAGACCTGATCTTTATACCTATATCAATGTCATGAAATGTTATAGAATCCTTTGCATGTTTTGAGTGCATCATCATTTTCAATTTTATGTAACTAGCATTAATATTCATTTTAATTAGACCAAGAGATTAACAAAGCAAAGAATATATTTATTGGTGCTTGGGATATATGTTATGATGATTCGGGGTTGTAGTGTATTGAATTTGAATTGCTACATCCCTCAAAGACCTTATTTAAATTTTTTGTTGGCATTCATTGGATTTTCATGTCATGTTTTTGCATCAAGTTTGTGTTGTATTCACGTTGGTTAAAACACTGAAAAATATGTAATTATTTTTTTGTTGTGATTATGTTATGTGTGAATTTTATGGGCATCGTCAAAGTGTTTCATAAGTCGATCATGCATCTCTTGTGTTGCTTATGCATCATTTTTTGTTGTTTAGAGTTGAAATAGTGTGTTATTTATAATGATATAAAATTGCATTACTATTGTCCTAAAGTCTACAATAAAAAAACTATTCTTAATCAAATTGTTGTCATAAATGCACGTAATTCCAAGGCTATTGTTCTAAGGAATTTCAATTGATCAATGGTAAGAATACAATATGTAGAACCTAGTGTTAAAAATCATAATGTAATTGTAAATGGAATGATAGATCTTGATATGAGGAATCATAAAGTGACTATGAAGGGGTGGGGTGTTAAAATTCATAATGTAATAGTAAATGGAATGATAGATCTTGATATGAGGAATCATAAGGTGACTATGAAGGGGTGGGGTGTGTAAGGAGGGAAAACAAATAAGCCAAGGAGGGGAATATTAAGAGGAAACAATATACCATATCTAGAGGAAACAATATACCATATATTGTACAATTTTATATAGGCAAAGTGCATCAAGAGAAACACATGAAGTGTATTACAATAGGGATTAATATAGACATTTCTACAAAAATATGTTGTGCCACTACTTCATGAAACAAAATTTTAGCTAAGTAGTTAGCAAAACATATATACTTGTTTTAACCCATCTCTTATCTTTAAAGTTTAGGATAATGCACCACACTAAAAAAATAAATAGAACTACCATTCAACCTACTACTAAGTACCTAGTGCTGTGATATACCACCTAGACTAGATTCATGCTAAAGAATTCTTCCCAATTAACTTATTTGATTTTGATGGGCTTGATAAGACATTTAATCCTCAAATCACAATCATTTAGTTTCCAAGGATTCATGCTTACTTATTGTAGATATCTTCTAATATTACTCTAAAAGAGTTAAATTATAGAGTAGGAATTTGACTTTTCATCATTCAAGAGCTAATAGGGATGAACATAATGAATAACATGTCTAGAATAGGGACTTATTTTTCTTATCTTTACTCTTCTTATTTTCACCATCACCTTTATATTCACCACTTCCCTTTTTATCATCATCATCATCATCTCCCCCTTTTTGTTTTCTCCACCATCATTCTTAATTCTACAACCATCCTTCTTCTCCCCCTTTATTTTTTCCCATCCTTATTGTCCCTTCCTAATTATCGCAATCATTATTTTGTGGGATGATGACCATATAATATTTTGTAATTCTATGGATATGTAATAGTTCATAGTTATCATTATAATTAAAGAATGCATGGATCAAAGAAAAGAATTAGAATGGGTTACACACATTTTTTTATTAATTTTGGTTGACTAGGGGAAGTTGTGGGATCTAGAAGCCACGCCAAGAAATTTCTTCTTTTTTTTCTTCCAACTTGTATATAGTATAATTTATGTTGTTGAATATGGTGAATGAAATCATTGTTGAATTACTTTTGGATACATTTTTTTTAACAAAACACCCTTAAGTATATAAGTATAATAAAAGGATAAATCCCCATGATACATAGGAAATTTTGAAGGATATTTCATGTATAGTGTAATGTGTATATATAACTTGTTGGGAAGAAAAAATAATTGAATTATAAAATATTCTAAATTCCTAGCGAATCCTTCACATAATTATAAAAAAAATGTTAATTTTTAGTGAATCTTTCGTTGAATGTCATTGCAACAATATCAAAGGTTAACCTAATAGAAGTATGAACTACATTGTCATATATCATGTGTGTCAACTTAACAAAATATTTAAAAGTACATGGTAATGTAATTTCTATTGAAATGTTCTAACCATGGAAATTAGAACATATGACACATGTATATATAAATTTGGACCATATTCTAAAATAGAAGGGAAGAAGACACCAATGCAATTGTTTATTTAATGTAATGTTGTGATTACAAAGTTTCTCCAATGCATCTTAAGAGCCATCTTCACCTTGTCTAATTTGTTAAATGTGATGCAAAATTAAATGTCAACCGTGATTAATATATTGAATAGCATGAAAATATTTTTCAATTAGCATTCTCTTTTATTATATAGTTGAGTATTTATTAAAATTCTTAGACTTGTAAACATAGAGAAAATTTCTATGTGTAGTGAACAAAATGGTAACAATATAAAAATTAAGATATAGGTAAAAAAAATTTATTAAGACATTCCAACCACTATATCATATATAGTAATATATCTCCAAAATCATATTAAAGGTTAAAAAAAAATCATTAAAAAAATTCCATCTACAATGGACATTCTTTGGAAGTATCATATCCATAAATCTTGGAGCTTAAAAGGAAATTTTATCATCTTCATTTTCGATGTAAATCTTGGATCTTAAAAGGAAATTTTATCATCTTCATTTTCAATGTTTGAAAAAAAAATTAAAAAAATTATTTTGTTTTTAAAAATACGGTCAAAACATTATATACTGTCCAAATATTCATGATAAATTCATTAAAAACCATAAAAGCAAATCATTTTGTTAAATATAAATTATTAATCAGTTGTAGGGTATATTAGGGTATATATATATGTTAGGGTATATTTGACGATGTATATATCATCAGTTGTAGTATTGAATATTGTATATATCACCAATTGTAGTATTGAATACTGTATAGTATCTTCCTACCTGAAATCATAACCATTTACCAGTTTCTCTCACATGTAGGTTAATCGTGGTTAATTACAGTGGTTAAAGTTAAGCCAGGGTAATCTCAACCGAAGTTGATCACTTAACTGGAGCTGATGTGTGCGTAATCCAAAGTTGTTATTCCCAAGACATTACATGCAAAACTTTTCAAGTAAACAACGTCGTTCAAGATCGTGGGCGCCGGCCACCGTGTTAAGGAGGATTCCCGGGAAACTTCGTCATTGACAATGTTCCACGGTAATTTTTTTCATTGCTCATTAAAATCCATAGTATTTTTTTCATATGTTTCCTTGGAAAGAGCATAAATTAAAATCAATGGGATATTTTTCCTATGTTTTATTAAGATGCTCATTAATAAGTACGATGTCGTAATAAGTATGATGTCGTTGTCGGAATTATTTAAAATTATTATTTTTATATTAGATGATAGAATTGGTTAGTGTTTATATATAATCTTTACAAAATCTTCATAGTATCTCATAATTATGTTGATGGGAAGTTTACATCGAAATGATGCTTCCTATTAAGATAAACGATGCTTTTTATTAAGAAGTTTTAAGAAGTGATTAAGATAAACGATGCTTTTTATTAAGAAGTTTTAAGAAGTGATTGATTGATTGTGGGGTGAGTATGTTTAATGATTGGTTATAAGGTGATTATGTTTGTTATTTGATCTTATCTTCTTACTTTTTATTTTGTAAAATAAAATAATCTTTCTTGTGCATGATAAGTCTTTCATATCTTTTTGTAAAATGTCTATTAAAATAAATCGCAAAAGCTTAACATATATGCATCTTAAAATTGATTTTACTACAAAAATGTCTCTTTACCATCACATTGTTGGACTACACTTGATAGAGAAACAACTATGTTTTCATAAATTAATATTTCAATGTTAGCATAACACAAATGTGATATGCTTTTCACATAGGGAATAAATCTTGAGCAAATGCCACACACTATGAAATATACATACATTTTGTGGGAGAGAACT
This sequence comes from Picea engelmannii, assembly GCA_009831015.1. NCBI lineage: Eukaryota > Viridiplantae > Streptophyta > Pinopsida > Pinales > Pinaceae > Picea > Picea engelmannii. Next base: position 113,928 of record ML826015.1, on the reverse strand, counting down.
TTGAAGTTGGACGGGGTATAATAGTTATGCGAGAAGTTGTCGCGGTGAATGCCAATCTTAAATGCATTTATAACTATTTCTTGAAAAACTAGTTGTCATAAGTTGTTCATAAAGTGATTTTATGTACATGTCATTGTCAAAGACATTAACATTATTAAAATCACATCTACATTTATTTTAAAATATTTATTCTGGATTTTATTTTTACATTTTGAAATAAAGTTGATATTTTCAAATTTCAAGTGTTCTTTTAAATCACATCAATCTCATGACAATTACACCAATCCATAAATAGTACATTTAATTGTCGATCATTATTGCGGGGGATTTTACATTTTCAGATACATTGAAATTTTATCGCTTACATGATACTATTTTGAACTTGTCATGAAGACGAAATATGGATATAAGAAAAAAACCATTCATTGTGGGGCACTTTTGAAGATTAAAAAATAATATGTGAATGCATATAGTAGGTATTAGATTTTATCAATGCTAATACCATTATAATGGTAAATAATGGATACATGGGACTTTAAATTATAATGGTAAATAATGGATAAATGGGACTTTAAATTATACGTAGAAGTAATTTTTTAATTATTGATACATATTCTATGTCAGATGAGAAAAATTACATTAACAATATTGATAATTAAAAATAATTTATGATTACAAAACTAAAGTAAGAGGCACAATGGTAATTTTGAAAAATAAAGGCAATTTTTGCAAGTCCATAAATACATGTTCCTTATGAACATTGTTACCAAGTGACCTCCATAATTAAAAATGAATTTATGATTACAAAACTAAAGTAAGAGGCACAATGGTAATTTTGAAAAATAAAGGCAATTTTTACAAGTCCATAAATACATGTGCCTTATGAACATTGTTACCAAGTGACCTCCATGGTACCAATACATGTGTTAAAAAATTTGGAAGTTTAATATAGATTTATGTAAATGCTACATACCCCTAAAGTTATGATGCTAAGTGTCAACCCCTCTTCCTTAGCGAGTTTTGTTTTTGAACTCTAGAAACTTTTGTGAAGTATTGAACCTAATATAGTAGGAGAAAAAAACAAAGGTGCACCTTAAATGCTTAAGAGATGGTCATCAAACAACATATTTAGGATGGAAACCTTTACAATCATTTCATATCTTAAGGGAGTAGGGGTTATAGAAAACAATTGAAAATAATAGAGACTTGTCAAGAATGAAATATGATCATCCTCTAACAATAATGAAGACATGATATTTATATCTATATAAATGTCATGAAATGTTATGGAATCCTTTGCATGTTTTGAGTGCATCATCATTTTCAATTTTATGTAATTGGCATTAATATTCATTTTAAATAGACCGAGGGATTAAAAAAACAAAGAATATATTTATTGGAGCTTGGGAGATATACTATGATTATTCAGAGTTGTAGTGTAATGAATTTGAATTTCTATATCCCTCAAAGCCCTTAGTTGAATTTTTTGTTGGCATGCATTTGCTTTTCATATCATATTTTTGCATCAAGTTTGTGTTGTGTTCATGTTGGTTAAAACACTGAAAAATATGTAATTATTTTTGTGTTTTGATTATGTTATGTGTGAATTTTATGGGCATCGTCGAAGTGTTGCATGAGTCAATCATGCATCTCTTGTGTTTCTTATGCATCATTTTCTGTCGTTTAGAGTTGAAATAGTGTGTTGTTTAAAGTGATATAAAATTGCATTACCATTGTCGTGAAGTTTACAATAAAAAAATTATGCTTAATGAAATTGTTGCCATAAATGCATGTAATTCCAATGCCATTGTTCTAGGGAATTTAAATTGATGAATGGTAAGAATATAATATGTATAACCTGGTGTTAAAAATCATAATGTAATTGTAAATGGAATGATAGATCCTGATATAAGGAATCATAAGGTGACTATGAAGGGGTGGGGTGTGTAAGGAGAGAAAAAAAAAATCCAATGTAACATCCCGCTCTGGTGCACTGAGCGAACTTATTCTTTGAGGACACTTGCTCGCAAGTGATCGAGATTATTATGCTATTAAACATTTGACTTTGATTATGATGCATTATGGGTAGATGCCATGATGTTGTACTACATTGACATAGACAAGTGCTATTGACTCGGTTTTACTAAGTGTGCAGGGTTTTGGACCTTGAGGATGCAGAGGCATCGATGGAACCCCTTGAATTTCGGATTGAGTCAGGGAGTGTGCTATTGGGGTTTGATTTTCTTACTGTGATATTAGTACATCTGAATAGATGATATGATGTGGATATGTTCTGACATGATTTGTTGATGATGCAGGCTGACGATAGCTTGCCGACCAGACTCACATATGGAGTAAAGGGGCCACACACGACTACTAGAGAGGTTGAGGGAGAGGTGTGGACAACAACCCTGCCACAACCTACTAGCACTCCCGATGTGGCTCGAACTGTAGGTTAACGATTACCTAGTTCGAGGGGACCCACGATGTCGTAAGGGAAAACTGCGACAGTCACTCGCGATGATTCTAAGGGGTGCGCAATAAGGCGGGGGCCTTATTCCTTAGAATCCCTTAGTCTCCCACAAGTTCACCTGACAGAGTGTTGACTCCAGGGGTTATTGATGTCTACCAATCAGTCAAGAGGCGAGTGGCACCCTTGGAGCACGTAGTGCATCCTGAAGGGCACGTCGCGCAAAGGAACAGACGAGGCGAGTGGCACCCTTGGAGCATGTAGTGCATCCTGAAAGGCACGTCACGTTGATGATGATAAATTAGCGAACCTAGATGGCCCTAAGACGATTAACGTATTAAGAAATTTTAAAAACAACTCCCCTAATTAAATGTTGCCCAGTCCAGAATCTAAGTTATAAGTCTAAAACTTTGCTAGGGGTAAAATTTTGTCCACCCTTAAGAAAATATCTCTATAAAAATAAAATAATAAAGTTAAAAAAAAAAACAAAAAAACACTTAAGTAATAATTGTGGTCTTCATATTTTTTTGGGTAAAATGAAGAGAGTAAGAACTTAAATAAAATCTGTGGATAAAAAAGGGGTAAAGAAGAAATTAATTATTTTAACTTGTGAAAGTGTAAAAGGATACTAAATTAATAATAAAAGGAAAAGAGGTTAAATTGCACAACTGTCGTTTTTAACTCTAATAAAAAGAGGAGAGAGGGAAATTATAAAATTTAGGAAACTAGGAAAGGAGGTCAACTTAGTAAATAATCTGCATTTAAGAACCTTTTAATTTTGAATTGATTTAGCAATTTCATTTTAGGGAAAGCCTTTAAAACATGTAAGGGAATCTAGGGACACCTAGGAGTAATCCTAGGTGGGTGAGGGAAATGAGACAATTAATAAATTAAAGAAAATAATTATTGGAGGAAAGTGGGGGATGGATGACACTTGTACGGAGGAGAATATTTAGAAGATTTTTATTAAAACTTAAATTAAATGAGATTTAGGGAAAGAATGGAAGTTCTAAGACTCTATAAAAGAAAGGGAGGAGAAGGAAGAAGGGGATCGACTGTTAGCGTAACGTTACGCTGCAGGAATTGTGACTTGACTGATTTACTTATGGGAGTTGGGATTTCCCAGCTCGGAGAGGAGTGATAGCTCAGACTTGCGAGGCAAGCTGGGAGCTAGACGTACCATCTAGATAGTGTGTGGCCCCTTTGCGGCTTGGGGGTCTAAGGGGGAAGCAAAGTACCCCTAGCGTTGGTTGGGAGGTACTGGTGTAGTCTCGACGGTTGGCGAGCGGGAGCGGCATGGAGTGCACAGACGACACTCGGGGAAGGCGAAAAGGCAACGGTACGTTTCTTTGTTGAATGATAAAATGTGGTAGGAATTATGATTTAGATATGCATTGTGTAATGGGTAGGTAAACCGATTGTTTGTCTTGCCCCTGATGCGTTTGACCCGACCATTTAGTGTTTATGATGAACATGATCTCTTCTTCTGTGCTTGATGGCGAGCTGTGGAGTGATTAGTTTTTTAATTCTTATAGGTTTTGCTTAACCAGAATGTCTCCCCTATTTATTGAATGGTCGGTCTGCTCTATACATTTTCTAGATAATTGTTTTAGTCCTTTATTCATGGGATGAATGTTCAGCAGTTTCGCTGAAGTGTTAAGGACAGAAATGTAAATCCCCTCCTGGTGCGTTGTATGTCAATTTGTTCATTCTGCGTTTTATTGATTGACGGCTTCCTGCCCAGTGTCCTTCCTTTACCCAACAGACATCTCTTCACCTCCTGAGAGTTTTAAATAAAAGAAGGGGGGTTAGTCTAGCACTTCGATTTCAATGTTTGCACAACCATCTATCCTGTTACTTCCAGGTGTGGGTAAGGGTAGTGTTATACCTTTGGCCAGTTTGAGCTAAATTTTTACTGCATTATCCAGCTAATTACCACGTTTTACTGTTTAAAACTGTTCCAAAAATGACAGCGTAGGTTTACTTCCTAGCATTTCAAATTTTATTTTACGATTACACAACCTTGCCACATAGAACTACTAACCGGGAATTCAGATACAGTCTTACAACCCCTTTTTATTGCCTCCGGTTTAATGATTATTTCACAGGAAATTGATGGATGGCATAAAAACATCACATAAATTGTTATCATCTACGTTGATTTTTGTTATTATTTTCCTTTCTATTAAAACACAATAAACAGAATCTACAGTAAGCGAGTATGGTTGGGAAATGGGAGCGGGAAAATTTAAGTAGGCTTTTATTACCCTCTGTTGCACCTCGCATTTGAACTTCTTTAGCTTTATTACCTCTTTGATTATCGCCAGAGGGGCCTCTTAACAAGTCAACTATAATTCTGAGTTGATTTAGGAAGAAGGGCCTCCCGGTCGATAGGTGGGACGCTCCAGCTGTTAGCTAACACGTGAACCATGAATTTACCCTACAACACAGTCTAGCGTGCGCATGGGATGACCTCTTATCTCGGTGTCTGGGCTGTGCGAAGTCTTGTAGTTGGTATGGTGCGTCCCCCTTTTCCAAAGTGCAGTCGACACCATCTAGCCATCTACCTGCAGGTGGCATCATTCCCAAGGCGGAGAATCTAATGCCATCCTTTTTATTTGTTTCCCAAACAGAAATTTTATTTACAGCGAATCATCGCTGGAAGTGGGTGAAGTTTCCTGGCATGAGAGTTACTCTCCTTGCAGCGATTCCATTATTTTAGCCTCAACAATAACCCTCCCTCCTCTCAGCCAATGATTTGCCTTTGGCTGCCTTTGCCCTTCCCAGCCTTGGATAGTGTTGAGCCTGTCAGGTGGACAACAATGAATTAGTTCTTCGTGCCTCTGACTGCGGGGTGACAGGTTTCTAATGCTGCACTGATTTCTTTTAATTATTCATTGCTTTTAAGTTATTTAGGCTTGCTCCAATTATGGCATAATATTAATGTAAATTTTTAATGCTTGCTTTAAAAGATTTTAGAATATTGCATCAATGGTGGATTTATAATCATTAGGTCATTGCACTAATTATTGGTTCACAGTTACTGGCTATTGATTTATAATTTAGATCATTGAGTTAATATTAATGTTAAATTTATATGCTTGCGTTAAAATATTTTAGAATATTGCATCCATTATGGATTTATAATCGTTGGGTCGTTGTGCTAATTATTGGTTCACAACTACTGGCTATTGCTTTATAATTTAGATCATTGAGTTAATGTTAATGTTAAATTTATATGCTTGCGTTAAAAGGATTTTTGAATATTGTGTCAATTATGGATTATGATCAATGCGTTGTTGAGTCAATTATTGGTTCATAATTAATGTATATCGAATTATAAACTTAGATCTTTGAGTGAAGGTTAATGTGAATTTTTACAATGAATGAGTTAAATTATTTTAGAAGGTTGTGTTATTTATTGAATTATAATTATAGATTAAATGTAAATTTTTGCTTTACATGATAATTCATAACTATTCATTTTTATTTATAATTAATGAATGAGTTAAATTATTTTAGAATATCGTGTTAATTATTATAATTATAAATTAAATGTTAATTTTCGCTTTAAATGATAATTTTTAACTATTCATTATTTTTTATTAAAATTATGATTAATTATTTGGTTAAATGTTAAACCAGTCGAAGATCAGACTTGCACAATAAGGTCCTTGAATGTTAATTTAGAGGGTACCTTGATGAGAAAATATGATCTAAAGTTGCGCGATGGAATGGCCTTAAGACTAATGTAGATTGTAGTCCTTTGTTTAATTAATATTGTAGTGGGTCGTAAACTTTTGTGTGCTTGGTCTGCTTGTGTCGGGCAGGATATAGACACCTCCATGTTCCTCAGAAAAGTCGCCAGCCCTGAGACCTTAAATGGTTAAAATCGATGGGAATCTGGGCTTGAGCATTGCTTAAGTGTCTTGGAGGTCCTAACCATTGCAGGGTAGGACATATGGGTAGTCAGTCTTATTTATTAGTCCTTTGATTGTCATTAATTACATGCAGATACTTGATGTGTGTCTTAGGTCATCATGTTTTGTTCATCGTTGTATGCGTCTTGTTCATCGTCGAGCGGCGACGCAGAGTTGATTGTTTTTTTCTTTACCCTTGTACACACGTGCACACACAATTTGAAAAAGGAAAAAAAAAATTACTTGTTATACGAGGCTCGTCGTCGTAACGAGGAGGTTCTTTGCATCCAAGGAGGTGAAGATTAAGAGGAAACAATATACTATATCTTGTACAATTTTGTATAGTAAAAGTCCATCAAGAGAAACACATGAAGTGTATTACAATAGGGAATAATACATGCATTTCTACGAAAATATGTTGTGCTAGTACTTCCTGAAACAAAATTGTAGCTAAGCAGTTAGCAAACCATATATACTTGTTCTAACCCATCTCTCATCTTCAAAGTTTAGGATAATGCACCACACTAAAAAATAAATAGAACTACCATTCAAACTACTACTAAGTACCTAGTGTTGTGATATACCACCTAGACTAGATTGATGCTAAAGAATCCTTCCCAATTAACTTATTTGATTTTGATGGGCTTGATAAGAAATTTAATCCTCAAATAACAATCATTTAGTTTCCAAGGATTCATGCTTACCTATTTTAGATATCTTCTAATATTACTCTAAGGGAGTTAAATTATAGAATAGGAATTTGAATTTTCATCATTGAAGAGCTAATAGGGATGAACATAATGAATAACATATCTAGAATAGGGACTTATTTTTCTTATCTTTACCCTTCTGATTTTCACCATCACCTTTAGATTCATCACTTCCCTTTTTATCATCGTCCTCTCTCCCATTTTGTTTTCTCCACCATCATTCTTTTCACTACAACCTTCCTTCTTCTCCCCCCTTGCTTATTTCCCCCATCCTTCTTGTCCCTCCCTAATTATCGCAATCATTATTTTGTGGGATGATGACAATATAATTCTTTGTAATTCTATGGATATGTAATGGTTCATAGTTATCATTATAATTAAAGAATTCATGGATCGAAGAAAATAGTTAGAACGAGTTACACATTTTTTTTATTAATTTTGGTTGACTAGGGGAAGTTGTAGGATTGAGAAGCCATGCAGAGAATTTTTTTTTTCTTCCAACTTGTATATAGTATAATTTTTGTTGTTGAATATGGTGAATGAAATCATTGTTGAATTACTTTTGGATACAATTTGTTTAACAAAACACCCTTAAGTATATAAGTATAATAAAAGGAAATCCCCATGATACATAGGAAATTTTGAAGAATATTTCATGGATAGTGTAATGTGTATATATAACTTGTTGGGAAGAAAAAATCATTGAATTAAAAAATATTCTAAATTCCTAGTGAATCCTTCACATAATTATAAAAACAATGTTAATTTTTAGTGAATCTTTCATTGAATGTCATTGAAAAAATATCAAAGGTTATCCTAATAGAAGTATGAACTACATTCCCATATATCATGGGTGTCAACTTAACAAAATATGTAAAACTACATGTTAATTTAATTTCTATCGAAATGTTCTAACCATGGAGATTAGAACATACAACACATATATATAAATTTGGACCATTAGTAAAATATAAGGGAAGAAGACACTAATACAATTGTTTCATTTAATGTAATCTTATTATTACAAAGTTTATCTGATGCATGCTAAGAACCATCTCCACCTTGTCTAATTTGTTAAGTGTGATGCAAAATTAATAGTTGCAAAGAACTAAATGTCAACCCTGATTAATATATTGAATAACATGAAAATATTTTTCAATTAGAATTCTCTTTTATTATATAATGGAGTATTCATTAAAATTCATAGACTTGTAAACACAAAGATAATTTCTACATCTAGTGAAGAAAATGGTAACAATATAGAAATTAAGAAATAGGTAAAAAAAATGAATAAGACATTTCAACCACTGTGCCAATATCTCCAAAATCATATTAAAGGTTAAAAAAAAATCTTTAAGAAAGCTTCATATACAAGGGATACTCTTTGGAAGTATCATATCCATAAATCTCGGATCCTAAAACGAAATTTTATTATCTAGATCAACTAGTATAGTTCGATCTTTGGAAAAAAAATTCAAAAAATTATTTTGTTTTCGAAAATATTGTCAAAACATTATACAGTTCTGAAATATTCATGATAAATTCATTAGAAACCATAAAAAAAATCATTTTTTAAATATGAATTATTAAAAGTGATAACGAAAAACTAATACATTAAACCATCTTTGTAAGATTAATTATTAACTCCACAAAGTATTACTAAAAGTAGAGGCGTGCATACCATAGGCAAAGAACTTTCATGTAGTGAATCTTAGTCATCCCAAAAACTTATTTTGTACTATGGGTTTTAACAATTTCTTTGATACCTCTACAATCCAACCAGATGAAGGATTTTCCAAAACAAAACAAAAAAGTTGAATTCACAACTAAGTAAATAATTACATTATTTTTGGATTTTCCTTGACATGAAACTGAAACTAATGTTTCAGTAAATAGTTTAAAACTAATAAATACTAATCAACATTGGTGCCTAGGAATGGATACTTTTGAACCATGTACTGAATTAGGAACATAAAAAAATAATTTAAAACTAATAAATACTAATCAACATCGGTGCTTAGGGATGGAGCCTTTTGAACCATGTACTGAATTAAGGAAATGTATTGAATTAGGGAAATACTAGTTGATCATATGTCAACTTTGTAATATTAAAAGATCATAGTTATCTCAGTCGCAAGAATGGTTTCCACATTTTTTTCACATTCATCATGATATTTTTTTTATGTTCACGAATGAGAAATATATAAATCTCATAAATCTAGAAAACCCTTGACATCACACCCAATTTCCAATTTAGAGAGTTAGAGGAGATTTGGTTGGTTCCATCATTATTTATTTTAACCATATAGGTTATGATTCTATGTAATTGTTGTCCAATGTAATACAAAAATACCTCTAATATCCTTCCCATTGGAGTCACTTGAAAATAGAAGAAGAGAGAGAAATTGGCTTCTCTTAGGTGAGGCAGCACTTGAAGGCCATCAAAGCAAAGCCACACACTGCATTTTATTAAATCAATGAGGAGTACAATATATATGATGATATTCAGTTTAGACGGTTGGAACCATTAGACGGTTTGAACCATTATACGGTTTAGAGGAGTACACAACTAATCTCCATTATTTCTAAGTCTTCCCTCTAATGGAGAAAGGATTGACATCCACACCTAACATATCCCTAAAGAGACTACATGTTTTCTCGAACAAAATGAAAGTGAGCATCAACATGATTTGTCCTTGACTGGTAAACTGGATTATTTTCCAACTTCATTGAGCTCTGGTTATCACATTTGATTATCGTAGCTTTCCTTTATTCTTCTCCAACATATCGAAGTAGTCCTCTCAATCAAACAGCTTCCCAAGCTATTGCACATAATGCTTTATATTCTTCCTCAGTGGATGACAAAGATACATCAAGTTTCTTCTTGTTGCTCCATGAAACAATATCAGATCCAATGTCAAATGCATAACCTATAGTAGATATTTGATCATCCGGATTTCCAACCTAGTCTGAATCTGAGTAACCTGTCATCTCAACATCGAATGAATCGGTATATTTAATACCATAATAAATTGTTCCTTTGAGATACCTGAGTACCCCTTTCGCTAATTTCCAATGGTTTTCTAGAGGTTTTTCCATAAACTGACTTAAGACAGTAACATAATATGCTATGCGAGGTCTAGTTATAGTGAGATAGTTCAAGCTTCCCACCACCTGTCTATACATTGTACCATTTACCTCCTTCAAACCATCATCATAGTAAAGTTTCATGTTAGGTTGTATTGGAACATAAGAAACTTTACACTAATCCATTTTAAACTTCTTAAGTACTTCTCTGACATATTTACCTTGAGACACAAAGGTTTGACTAGCATTTATCCTAACTTCAAAACCTAGGCAATAATGTAACTCACCAAGATCTTTTATTTCAAATCCCTGTCACATATGCTTCTTAATTCCACTAATCAATTTTTTTGAATTTCCTGTAATAATTAAATCATCAACATATAAGGAAATCAATACAACATGCCCCTTTTCATCAAACTTGGTATACAGATTTGGATCACTTTTGTTCCTCATAAAACCCTGCTACAGAAAGAAAGAATTTATCTTCTCATACCATGACCTAGGTGCCTGTTTCACTCCATACAATGCTTTCTTTAATTTAAACATTAAATGTTCCTGACCACTTTTCACAAACACCTCTGGTTGAGTAAGGTGAAGCTCCTCCTTTAACTCACCATTCAAAAAATTAGATTTTACGTCTAATTGGTGAAGCTTCCAATGGTATTTTCTAGCTAGTGCAATTAACATTCTTATAGTGTTTAATTTAGCTACTGGTGCAAATGGTTTTTCATAATCAATGCACTCCTTCTTTGAATCCATTTTCCCACCAATATGGCTTTATATTTATCTATACTACCATCTTCTTTGAATTCAGGTTTGTATATCCATTTACATCCTATGAGATTTTTATCTTTGGGCAATTCAGTCAATTCCCAAGTTTTTTTTTTCATTATAGAGTTATATTCTTCCTCCATTGATTTTCTCCACTTTTCATGTTCATTAGATTCATTAAAAATCATGGGTTCTATGAAATTTGAAATACTACTCATCAAGGCATATTCTTTATATTTTTCAGGTGGATGAACCTGTTGTGAAGATCTTCTCAATTGGATGGTGACTTGTTCTCCATTTGGTAAAGATTCTTCTTCACTACTGGATGTATCCATGTCACTAGGTGCCTTTTCCTATTGGTTCTTCTCTTCTTTGACCTCTTCATCTTAAAGAAGTACATGCCATCCTTCATGACTATTTTCTTCATTATTTCCTTCTGTCGGTTCATGGAAAATTACATCTCTACTTGAAAACACTTTGTGAGTAGATGGATCAAACATTTTATATGCTTTAACTATGAACATTACCCTATAAAAATACATTTGATAGCTTTATCATCAAGCTTCTTATTTTTCTCCTTTGGAATATGTGCAAAATCTTTACACCCAAATATCCTCAAATTATTAACTGCTAGTTTATAATCATACAAGGCTTTGAAAGGAGTTTTATGATTAAGACACCTTGTTGGAATTTTATTCTTTAAATAAACAACAATGCTAATGGCCTCAGACAAAAAAGAATTTGAGAGATTCTTACCTTTCATTATACTTCGTGCACATTCCACCAGAGTTATGTTTTTCCTTTCTGCAACTCCGTTCTATTGTGGAGTGTGGGGTATTGTAAATTGTTGTACTATTCCATGATCTTTGAAATAATTGATGAATTTCCCTAATATGTACTCTCCCCCTTGATCTTAGTGAAGGATTTTGATGGACTTTACTATTTGCTTCTCCACCATGTTTTAAATTCCTTAAAGTATTAAAAAACGTCACTCTTTTTCCTAAGGAAATAAACCCATGTGTATCTTGTGCAATCATCAATAAATAACAAAAAATAATAATCAACACCTAAGAACCTTGTCTGCATTGGTCCACAAACATCCGTATACATAAGTTATAATACATATTTCTTTATCCTATCAGAATTAGAGGGGAATTCATCTCTGTGCATATTTCCTAATGCACAACATTCAAAAGCAACATACTCATTCTTCAGCATAGGGATTCCTTCAACCATAATTTGTTTTTATAATAAAAAGAAATGATGATAATTAATGTTACTGTACCTTTGGTGTCAAAGAGTTTCTGTAGGCATAGTCGCAAAAGTTAATTCTTCATGATTCTTGATGGTAACATAAACTTTGTACAGACCTCCAACTCTGACTCCTGAGACAACAATTCTATAATGATCCTGCAAGTCCTTCACTATACAGCGTGTCTTGAAGAATTCGACCTTGAAATTATGATCTGTAATTGTGGACATAGAAATCAAGTTTTTCTTTATCCCAGGGACATACACAAGATTGTGAATGTGTCTGAGAGTACTATTTAGAAATGTTACTGGAATATCTCAATATCCCTTAATCTGATAAGAATGATCATCTCCAAGATAAATATGGGCAACATTATGTGTTTCTTTAAAGTTTATATACCAATTGTTGTTACATGGCATGTGAATTGAAGCTCCATAATCCACAAACCATGCATACACATCATCAATTTCAACAGAAAGTGCAACATTAGACACAAACAATCTAAGATCTTTTGAATCAAAATTCAGGTTTTCTTCTGCAAAATGTCCTGAATGTTTTCTATTTTTATGTCTAGCATCATCATTTTTCTTCTTATAACATTCTCTGGCAAGATTCCCAGTCCTACCACAATAGAAGCACTTAGGTTCATTTCTATTAGATGGCATACCTTGATTTGGATTTGGAAATGACTTCCTCTAAAATGAACTTCCTCCTCTTTCTCCTTCCCCTGGTTTCCCTATAGGGAATCTCTTCTTTGTCCATAGTGCTAAGTCTAAATTCTAAGGCTTCAAATTCGACATCAAATTTGTGTGCCTCTTTTCTTTTTGCAACAATATACCTGTCAGTTCCTCAAAGGTAGGAGCTTTCTCTCTCGCTGCAAGGCCTGTTATAAACATTTGATAGTCCTCTAGAATTCCATTTTGGGAAATTGTGACTAGATCAGTGTTTGAAACCTTTTCTCCTATATCTTCTGATTTATCTTTCATGTCTTTAATTCACCCAAGAAAAGTACTAACAGACTCATTTATATTCATTTTAATACTTAGCAATTTACTGTTCAGAAAAACAATACGATTTGTATTATTAGTCTCATCCAAATATTTAAGTGCTTTCGAGGTTTCTTTAGAAGTATTAACATCTCTAATGTGAGGAATTATATTATCTTTCACAGACATTCATAATAATACCTTGGATTTGTTCTCCCGCTTATCCCAATCTTGGATTGTTTTTGTTGTCGCACCTACAGCCGCGTTGGGTCGCACTTCATCTCCTTTTGCGATCATCCATACACGATAACTTTCCATCAAGGTCTGCATTTTGAATTTATAATTGACGAAATTCAAGCCATCCAATTTATTGGCTTCATTGAGATAAGTTTCAGCAAGTGGATTCAACATCCCTGCAAACTCTTTCATGTTGCAAACTTGCAGCAAGATACGATACCTCAGAACAACAATGAAACTTATAGCTCAAAAAAGGATCTAGAAGCAGTGATACGATCTTTCAATTTGCAGTGATTTGAACGCAAGAATTGACATCAAGGAGCAGTGATCTCCTCTGGACAATCTGGAGGAGCAACAATCTAGATAGACAATGATATGATACATGGGTATAAGAAGAATGAGTATAGTGGGCACTATGCACGTAAATAGTTGTTGATCATATAATGAAGAGGTATTTGCAATGTTTTATAGACAACATAAAGAGAGAGGCGTGAAGAATAGGTGTATCCCACTTGCGCTCAAGGAGAGAAAAACAAGAAACAAGGACAGGTGGATGTTGTATATATATTTTACATCCTTAAACTTATTTATTGGAAGATTTCTAGGAACACCACCTTTGTAAATTTTATCTATTATCTATGCCAAATGGAAATGATCCAACAAAAAAAATTCAAACAATAAAAAATTAAATTTGGAGATGTCTTTATGCTCGGCTCCACCCTACCTAGAGAAGCAATCAATTGGAGTAGCGATCGAAGTTCCCTCTATACACGACCTCAATTTTCTCTATTGGAGCCCGCGTGATTTTTTTTCCCTTATTTTAGACGATGTATCACCCGGCTACCTCACAAAGTAGCATATTAGCTACAATCAGATGATCACGGGTGGCTTCCTTTGACGATGGATGTACATTTCTGTCTTTCAGTGGCTTGTTAACGAAGGAGAGTTATGTACGTCAAACAGGCGTATCCAAAGGAAGGTGTAAGGCTGAAGCATTTTCTTGAGGGTTTCCTCGGCAGTGCCTACGTCACGCCCTTATGTACACTTTGATATCAAAACAGAGAGACAACCGATTACAAAATGATTGATATCAAAATAGAGAGACAATCGACAACACAACGTTAGACAAACTCTCATGAAAAACAACGTTCAAACGGGTGCAAACAACAACATTCTCTTCTCCCAACCGAAAGATCTGATACAACTTGAAAATAGAAGAAGACAAAGAAATCGACTTCTCTCAGGAAAGGCAACACCAGGAGGCCATCAAAGAAAATACACGCACTACATTTTATTAAATCAATGAGGCGTACAATATATATGATGATATTCATTTTAGACGGTTGAAACCATTATACGGTTTGGTTTACAGAGTACACAACTAATCTTCATTATTTTTAAGTGAGCCTTGGGTTATTTTATTTTCTATCTACTCTAATACGTTATGTACTACATAGTGTTAAGCTCCCTTGCAGCTATGTTAGGGTTGGTGCTTAATTTTGATTTTTTCATTGTTTAATGAAATTTTAGATTTGATTCCATTGGGTTTAAGATCTTTTGAACATAGTTACAAACTTAACGAGAATTCTACAAAGTTCTCCTTTTTGGGGGTTCAAGTTTTCCTTTTTAAGTGTTTTTTTAATATTTTAAATTTTTGATACAAATGTTTCCACTTTTTTTTTTAAATGATTTTTTTTATCTATTTTAAAATTGTTTAATTTTTTTCTCAACCATGCTTTTTCATCTATTTTCAAATTTTTCTATTAAAATATCATTTTTAACACATTATCATAGAAAACAATTGTAATTAAATAACACTATTTTTAAATATTTAGCAAAAAAAATATAATTCATTTTTTTTTGGATAAATTAAAACCTAAAAAAAACTAAGAAA